>OMKZ01051838.1:30501-41343 GCA_900302535.1 Neoniphon sammara | reverse complement strand
CTCTCTCTCTTGAAAACATAATTTCTCTCTCACACTTGCTCTGCTCTGTCTCCGCCCTCTCTCTCTCTCTCTCTCTCTCTCTCTCTCTCTCTCTCTCTCAGTTCAGTTCAAACATGCCTTATAAGTTAAAAACACTTATATTGCCAAAACAAGGTACATGAATATAGCCTACATTTGAAAAATAAAGAAAAGAAGAGTAGCACGATGCATATATTAAAAAACAAACAAACCACAAAACAAACAAACAAACAAACAAACAAACAAAAAAGCTCATATATTCACACATATCCACAGATATATGCACACACACTCAATTATTTACACAGGTAAGTTAATCATGTGATGAAGTTTTAGCATCACCCACTCTCTTACTGTGGCAGGCTGTCACATTCAAAGTGCTGCTAGCATGCAGCTCTTTGTCCTCTTTCCTAATAAGAAGGGCAATTTGGCTTCTGGAAGTTTCTTGAAGCCTGTTGGAGAAGTTATGGATAATTCAAATTTACTGAAATATCTCTTACATCTTTATATTTTGTACATTCAGTCAAGAAAAGCAGTTCAGCCTCAGGCACATTCATTTCACAGTGATAACAAATTCTGTCTTCTCTTGGGAGCCATGTTTTTCGATGTCTTCCCCTTTCCATAGCGAGGCTGTGGTCACTGAGCCTGCACCTGGTCATTGTCTTCCTCAGTCACAGCTCTGGGATTTGGTGGTTTCTCTCCAGTTGAAATGTTTTTTTTTTTCTTTTTGCTTGCTGATAATTTGGTTGGGCCAGACTGGGGTTTTGATGTCTGTTCCAGGACTGGCTGGCTAAAGGGGACACTTCCTGCTCATCTCCTGGCAGAGAAGGCCTTGATGGTGGAATGAGTTGGGGTCACTTAATTGTTTTCAAGTGGCTCATTTCTGAATGTTGATTAGTAATGGATATTAGCCCAGCCCTGTTCTGCTCTGCACTTTCAGGTCGGATTTACAGAATTCAGCATGCAGGGTTTCAGACATATGTTTGTCCCATATTTCACTGCCATATAGTGCAAGTGGTTCAATTACAGATTCAAATGTTTTGAGCCATATTTTGATAGGAATGTCAGTTTGAATTTGTGTCTTAATGGCATAAAATGCCCCTCTTGCTTTTTCCCCCCAGTTCATTCACAGCCAGGTTGAGGTTACCAGTAGAACTAATTCTCAATCCTATATAGATAACTTTTTGTGTATTCTAAAACTTACGTGCCCAAAGTGAATGTATGGTGCAGGTTCTGTACGTTGGCTTTCTTTTGGAAGACCATTATTTTAATTATTTATTTTAACTGTTTCTTTATATGGTTAGCCGTTTTGTTTCTGATTGTCTTTTTGAATCGTTTCAGTGTATGAGAAGTGGAGATCATGAATGCATGGGTTAGTATGTTTCTGGTTTGATAATCTTCTCAAATGCATTTTAAAACTTTGCATTCTTTGTCAAACTAGTGATTTTTCATATTTTCTCTTCACTTATTTGAAGATTTTAGTTTGGATGTAGTTTCTGTTCTTTAGAAGATATAATTCACGTGCTCTACAGCTAGATTAACTCCCCCAAACTGTAAACTGTAAACAATAAACATTTGATTGGTGTCTGTCGCCTCCTACTGGACACAAGTTGTCATTGCAGGCTTATAGCTATCCTCTCAGTACAGTGTTAAAGGTCTACTAAATCGTTTGGAAACAAAAAATATAACAAAAATGATAAAAATGAATAATTACATCAATAAATATGTTTAAAATAATGTACACAGATGAGGAACCAAATTGCTTTATATGATGAAAATGAGCTATTTTATTCATATTTTATTCTACATGTCGCGGGCCGTGACTACATGGAGACCTCCACGTGTAAAACAACTACCGAACGTTCACAGAAGAAGACGAGCTTCGCGATCATTGGCTGGAGCTGCTGCCGTGTATCCTGTCCGGAATAGCGTGCCTAGTTAGTGCTGTTTCCGCGTCAGGTGCGCCACATTTCAATCTGGATCTACGAAATAATGGGAGGCCATCATTATGCAGCAGGGTCAAGTAGTCAGACCCAAAAAGCGTAAACAGGACGCAGGGAAACAACTCAAAGAAGAACCAGAAGAACCAGAGAAGGCAGAGGACAAGGGTCAGCATCTGTGTAGCTTTCGAAAGATGGAGAGATCTTATGCAGAAGAACGGCTTTCAAAGTGACGCTGGTTTCGCTTGCTTTCTGCTGGATAGGTAAGTAATACATAGTATTTTTAGGACCTCTGCCCTATTTGGATGGGATTAGTTTTCCGGCCGGGGGTAATGTAATGTTTACTGGAGCATCTCTGCTATTTTAGTCCCGTCCGAACGGGAGAGCTCAGTCTGTAAAAGCTAATTTTGTAAAAGCTAACTTTTACAGACTGAGCACGCCGTGTCAGTAAAAACTCCAGTGTCTTTTACCTGCTGTGAAACGCTCTGTAAAAATAACCCCGGGAGATACTAAACTTGGGTGACAATATAAACGACGATTGAATGATTTCAACTTCTTGCCGTAAAATGAGCGCAGTGTGGCTCCATTCCAGGGCTCGCGGGGGCAACGGTGAGGCGCAATCATGCCGTTTTTCATCCATGCCGGTGGGTGTCGCGGTAGAGATCAAGAGCAGGGTGCTGCTTAACGCGAAGAAGAGATTTGGGGAAAAACAACTTAGTGGACCTTTATTTTGATGAACTTGATTTTGACTATTATTAAAGATAATGAGCGTGATAAAACATTGATCTGATGTAAAATAAAAATCAAAAACTTGCATGTTTAAATTGAACTGAAATAAAAATAAAAGTGTTAAGATATCATTTTGTCTAAACCTTTAAGACAGAGCCAAATTAAGATTGGCATATAGAGAAGAGAAATATTGAAATGAGTAAAAGGCACATCTTATTGTTTTTACCAGGTCTACGGAAGAGCTACTCATAGACATGTACAAAAAAACCTCTAGATGTACAAACATACATTACAAAAACCACACTTCCTAATTAATATATTCAGTTTATACGTATACCTCATACACTATACATGTAAATGTGAATGGGTGCATTAGCTGCCCAATTTATCAAACCTCCAGATGAAGGTACCATGTGTACAAGAGAGGCCACAATATGCATCAGCATATTGGATTTGGCATTAGGCTTACAGTGATGGCCTTGTGTGTATACATTCCCCCATCATTCACCACTAGATGACTCAGGGAACAAGTCAGGGATTCATGGTCAGGGATAATGGCAAGAAAAAAAAGTGGGCAGCTTGTGAAGCAGCTTAAAAGAGCAGCCAGTGGAATGAAAAGATACAAGTAGCCCAACTGTAAACATGTACGCCAATGTAGAAATCTATTCCATGACAAAGACAGGAGTTATTTATCAAGTGATTACTGATACATCATTCTCAGACCTTGGTATGATTGTGCTATACACAGAAATTGACCTTAGGCTGGCTTCACACAATGCAACTTCCATGCAGTTGCTTGCAGGTTGCAAATGAAACTTTTCCGTTGCCATGTCAACAAACCCATGTGGAACATTCCAAATGATGATGCAGACCAAATTTATCATTTTCATCGGAAGATTCGCCTGGAACTCCAAGTTGCATGGAACTGAAGTGGCATTTCAGTTGCACCATGTAAAGCCAGCCTTATATTTTGCTTATACAGTTTGGTTTCTGAACCACTCAATGAATGGTTTAAAGGCTGCAGAGTCAGCCATCACTTCAGCTTGCTGTTGTTCAGACCAATAGGGAGGTTAGAAATAGTTCTAAGTCGACATGTAAATACAGAACAGTCTAGATGAGTGTAGATCAGTTCTTCCTGGTGGAGATGGAGGAGAGGCAGATTATGATGGAAAAATTTTTCTTTTCCTTCAGTGACTTCAGCTGACTACAAAATACAGCAGTCAGACGAACATGGATCTCCTGCCTTCCACTGTAACTCCGTTTCCCTGGTAAAGGCTCAATTTACACATCTGGTCACAAGATGTCAGTGTTACACAGCTGTACTTTGGTCTGTCTCTCTCTCGCTTTCTCTCTCTCTCTCTCATCCACACACAGACACACACACATACACACACACCACTCTTACATGCAGCCTTAATGCTTGTCTTCATTGTAGTCTGAGCTCCCACCCTCCATGCCGTCTTTATTAATAATATCATAACCATACAGCCCACTTCCAGTCACTGCTCGAGCCCCCTTATCCCATCCAGGAAGCCTGCATCACCATGCACGTCTATTCTAATTTACCAGAGATTAGGAGAGGAAACCCTTTTTGTTGCTCTTACCCCCACCCTCCCCAACCAACACACACACACACACACACACACACACAAACACTTTGTGGTCGGTTTGATCTCTGTCCTTGGCTGTCAGCTGGTGGCCAGAACTATTTCGAGTGGGTGAGAGGGGATTTTTTTGGCCTGTTGATTGTACTGACTCATAAGAATTGGCTCTACTTTTCAACCAGGCGGAGAAGATGCGAGAAGTCGGGCTGCAGCGGGAGCAAATAAGCATTTTAATACGTGAGGGATGAATGTAAAGTGTGTCAGAGTACAGAGTGCATGAAAGCAGCGTGCTTCCTGCTTCCATGTGTGATGAGATGAGGTTGGGGTTGCAGGTTGAGCATCGCTGCAAAGTGTGGAAGCGAGAGAATGAGTGAAAACCAGTTTCTGTTACACATGAAATAAGACAAAGAGAAAGGAGGCGACAGTTACAATTCATTACCGTGTGCTCCTCCTGGCCCCAGCTGTCTCAAAACATGCTATATCATTTCATTTTTAGACTCAGCTTTAATTGAGCACAGCCACGAGATTGTAAACCTGAGGTACGTTTCTCGTCTTGGCCAAATGTTCCAAAGTTTCAAAGGGAAGTCCAACAAACTATTGTATTGACTACAGAGCCGAGCGTATACTCATTCTCATTGCTTCCTTTCCCTTTCCCTCTCTATCTGGAGATGAAAAGATCTTTCATGTTGTTTCCTCTTGTTGCATTATTTATTGGCGTGTGGCGCTTTATTAGCTGGTTTCATCTCAGATTTCGCAGGCTGTTTTTGGGGAAGCCTTTGAAATGTGTTTCTGACTCCAAACAATCCTTTTCCCACTTTCTCTCACATGCTCCAGTCGCCTCCTCTCTCATGATAAAAAAAAAAAAAACCCAGCAACTAGATTTTCAAAGCGAATTGAACTACCCTCTGAAGCCAAAATCCATAGCTTTGTGTGTCCTAAGGAGGGGAGATGTTGTTCTTGTTTCGCAGCTGACATAAAAGGAGAACAGAGGATCCTCTTTGTCATTAGCCTTATTAGCATCATTAGCGCTGTATGGATGAACTTCAAATGATTGGCTTGGAGTTATTTGTGTTACCATAGAAGCAACATGAGTATTATTTTATGTTCTGTATTGGAGACTGTTGCATTGCGAATGAGGATTCATTTTCATATGTTTCGGATGTAACCACTAGATGGTGGGACTACTCCTGATTCTGAGCTCAGGCCTATTAGAATAACATCTGGAAGGTGGTGAGAGGAAACAAGATTAGCTGAGAGGAGAGGCGAGGAGATGGACAAAATGCTTATGTAGAGATATAGTCCAGAATTAAGTTGTCTATTTGAATTTTGGTTACGCTCACATCATTTTGGAAGATTCCTAACCAGTCATATCTCAAACAGATGAAATACAGATTCAGTTTTGCTCTGTGCAGCTTTTACAGAGGTATACAAGCATTTTAAAGCTTTAAGACACATGTTGATGTTTAGCTGTCACATAGTATCAGTCCTAAAAGCCCAGGTATTTTCAGAGTGAAAATGCTTTCAATCCAATAAATGACTTTAATGTTAACGAAAACAAAACCTGATGTGCAAATATGATTTACGCTGTCAAAAATGAGGCCAAGAGTATTGATATCATTCAGTTTAACAGTGCAGTAACACTCAGTTCTACTGTTGTATTCTATTCAGCCTCATTTGTTATAGGTGTTGACTGGTTATGACTGGTACATCTCAATATGATTGCCACCAAATGTTTCATAATGTTATCATGGTCATCAGCCTTGGTCTGGTGCATGAGGCTCAGGGAACATGATGGCCATGGCATCATCCAGTTCAGGGACAGGCAGGCATGTTTGATGGAGGGCCAAGAGTCTGCAGGTTTAGCCCTCCATCTCCATGGCGCATGTTTGCCTATCCCTGATTTAGCCAAACATTCTGGGCATTCCAGCTTTCTGTGACTCATTCGCCGTCCGCAGTGCTCATTTCCATGACTACAACATCAAAAGTCGATGGTATAACCTCTTCTGTGTTGCCTGCATATTTCTTTTTCTGTGATGATATTTTTATTGTCTGGATGAGAACAGGATAAACACTGGTCAGTCATGTGGGTTGGCTGGACACATACAAAGACTCGGCACACTACAAAAGAATGACAAGTAATTTTAGCACACTAGCTAGCCAGCCATGTTTTCTATTCCATGCAGTATACCAAATTTAGTGCTTTGAGACATGTTAAATTGAATCACAATCACCATGTTTAATTTAAACATATTTAAACAAACATCCCTATTTTATAGTGAGAATAACAATATAAACACAATATACTGCATGTGATGTGTTGAAGGTCCCAACCGGCCAGTGTCTCTCCATGGAAAGTAGCTACCACCTGTTCAAAAAGTCGCTTGGAGGCGCTAAATAATGCCATGTGGTGATTTACATATTAATGACATCATCACCCAACCTTTTGCATATCTGGAGGGAGATTTTCTGAACAGATGCCAGTGAAAGCCATATCAAAGGTGAAGAAGTCTTTGGTCATGTAGCCTAATTACAAACAAACTATTTACGTATGTACATGACAGAATCACATTTAAAGATAGCTTACAATCAGACTATTTACATATTTGCAAAAAACATTTGTGTATTTACAAGATTGAAACAGTTTTCAAAACACTGCTTGCAGTGTTGATGTTCATTCAAGCTGTGCCGGCTTTGTTAAGGTGCTGGTCAACTAATCAGGCCTCATGCATGTACTGTATGTCATGTAAACTGGAGAGCTGAAGTGGGTGCAGGGAAGCCTACAGACCCACAGAAGGGCCCTCCCTTTCTGCCCTTACACACCTGCCACACCAAGTTCTTAAACCAAATGCATTGCAAGTCTAAACAACATTTTCCCCAGTCCAAAAAGTTGCCACATTTAGTGCTAAGTGCTTAAAAAAATGAAGTAACTTCAGAAATTCACTAAATTCAACAACAAAGGGTTTGAACTGGCAACATTCTACCACTAACACTTACCGCTAACATTTATCTGACACCCATAATGTTACTTGTGTCATCTTGAAATGTATCAAAACAGCAGACTTTGAGCATCAGGAAGCAGCTTTTCTGTTGATTGTACTTCTTTGGTTGATGTTCTCTGTTTTGTACAGAAGACTGAGTGCATCAACCACACTTCATGCCACAGTGAAAGGATATTGTTGTCATATTCATATAATGTCTGACTTGTAAATTTCCCATAGACCCTCACTTTGCATAGTGCCCACTGGTGGTGGCATTGGGTAAGTGCATGTTTCTCAGCCTTTATTGGAGACAGCAACAAGACAGAATCCACATAATGCAACACATTTTGAGTCTGTCTTCTTTATGATCTAAGATAAAAGGTGTTTCAGAGCAAAGGGTTATTGAAACTGAATATCTACTGATTGGCTCAGCCAGTTTTCTCACATCAATGAATGAATGTAGATGGAGAAATACTGTAACAAATTACTGTAAGGAGAGATTCTCCATTTGCTGATTAAGAGCTTAGTGCACCAGCATGATTCTGGAATCAAAGGGTCCATCCCATAGGATGAGGGATGAGATGTGAAAAAAGTGAGCTGATTTTTGATAACGTGAGCAGTTGGTGGTGGGGGTGGAGACTTATGTAAACTTAATGGTTCAGCGTTTTTTTTTTTTTTTTTTTCTATTTCTTCTCGATGTGGTTCCTTGCATCTTTATCAGGAAGCTCCAACAGCTCTGCAGTTGACGGTGGATAAGCCCAGCAGGTCTGATTTGGTTTGAACTCGTCTTTTATTCATTCCATCTCTCCCAGTACCCACACCTCCACCATGGCCCGGTTTCTCCTGGCAGGCCTAATCTCTTTCCCTAATCGGCTGCAGACGTGAGGCTTTGCCATTCTCTGCAGGGCTGTGCATGGGATGTGGCCAAGTTTTTCAAGTGAGTGTGGAGGTACTAGGTGCAGCGATGGCAGAGGCATCGACATTTTCAAGTATAGATGAGTACCTAGGGTTTCACCTTACCCTTAGTGTTTATCCAAAACCTGCTGATATGGGGAGAGACAGCAGTTGCAACCCATGGATGCTACTGTTGGGGAAGAGTTTGACGTCATGGTATCATCTTGTATAAATGTCAGCAGAATTAATTAACTCTATTATGAAATAAGCTGGTCCCATAACAGACTATGCCATGCCACCGTCTAGAGTCTACTTTTGGTCTGCCATCAAACATGCACCAGCACTTTGATTCTCTGAGGGAGTCTTCCTTAAGGTTTCTATTGCGAACCCAACTCACAATAAACATGCATAAACAGCTCAGTCTTTCATGTCAGCCTTATAAAAGAGGAATAAATAAGTGGAATCCACTTCAATGAGGGCCTTTGTTGAGAGGAAGCAGCTGGAGATGGCACTGGGCCCTAGTATTGTTTGCCAGCAGCTCCCTAATCGGACCATGGTGCCTAGCTGGCGTCTCCTGGAGAAGCGAGGAGGACACGTCACCCACATGAAAGAGACAAGCTTGAGTCACAAAATGCCGTGATGGTCACTATGGGTCATTTTGTTGTCGATGTTCTGCCTGAACAATTTCAGTCCACATTTGGTGAATGCTTCTCTGCTCTATGTCAGTGATTAATCTCTTCATAAGCCCTAGAGTGAACAAATGACGTTTGACAATTTCTCCAGAGTAACAGAGATCAAACAACTTCTTGTCAAGCGAGGAAGGAAATTGTGCATGGCTCCAAAGTTTACTTTCTTCTAACCCCCCCTTCAAAAATGCACTTTGCTGTCTTCCACCGCCTCTTGTATGTGACTTGTGTTGGAGGATTCAGCTTCTGGGCCTCAATGGTGAACAATATGGTATTTTTCTCTCTCTCTCCCTTCCTCTGCCCCGAGTTGGTGTTTTCTCGCTAATTCTGTCTCTCCCTTAGATGTGGTTCAGGCTATTTACAAATCCAACTTTTGGAATGAGTGTCCAAGTCCCTTTCGTCTGGGATTAGATGGAAAGGGAGAGGGATGAGGGATAGCAAGAGAGGGAGGGAGACAGAGACGGATCACAGCACATAGTTTTTTTTTGCTGCTGCTGAGGACAAACTTGAAAGGATTATTGGAAAAAAAAAAAACTCTACCAAGTAATAAAAGTGCATGTTATTTGTTGTCGGCTACAAAGTGGGATCAATGGAGCTTCAAAGGACATCTGATCAGTCTTGTGAAGTCACCAGATACTGTCAGATATAAGTGTGGCCAAAGAGCTGTATGGAATATTTACAGAAACATGAAGAACACGCAGCAGAGCACGGCGTGCGTCGGCAGCCAAGCTGGCAGAAGATATAGAGAAGGAGACAGAGAGAGCGTAGAGAACGCCAGCAACAATGCTACATCTGATAGAAAGGAAGAGGAATGTTTGACGTGAAAGCACAACCATAAATGTGCAGGGGGAATTGAGGTACTCATTATACACATTTCCTTTAGTACTCAGAAAGAGTATGAAGTATTGAGTTCATTTATTTCAGATTGCTTGGACAGATGCAAAAGCTGCAAAATGGCAACTTAATAATCACTATTATTCTAAGATTATTACTATTATTTTTTTGGCATTTCTGCTTTATTTGACAGTGACAGTGTAGATAGACATGAAAGACAGGGGAGAGAGAGGGATGACATGCAGCAAAGGGCGCGGGTTGGGTATCACCACCTGTGCGGCTGCAGTGGTGATACATGGTACATGGTGAGCCACCGGAGTGCCAAATCATTCTTATTAATACTGAATACTTCATTAATCCCTATGGACAAATTCCCTTTTTGCTCACAGAGTCAGTTACAGAACATAGCTACTGGATCTGGAAGTGATTCAATCTCTTGCTCAAGGACACTTCAGCAGGCCGACAGTGCTGTCAGCAGTGGGCTTCCTCCGGTTGAACAACGGTCTCCCTTCTCACGATGCCACCCAGCCGCCTGAAGGTGGCACAGTGAGTGGCATTAGCAGTCTAATGCTACGCTCTCTGCATACCAGCAGGGCCCGAGGTGGACAAACAGCACCGCAGGAGCAGCATAGCAACACGTGCTGACCTTATGTTTAGTATGGAATCTGTCTGTCTTCAACGCACGTTCTCCCACCCCCTCTCACACACATGAGGACCAGAGAGAGAGAGAGAGAGAGAGCGAGAGAGGCAGAGGCAGAGAGCTTCATTTTCTTTCCATCTGGTCAAGATCTAGCTGGCGTGGAGACAGATACCCTAAACCAGAGACATGGCTTTAAGTAAAAACAATTCTTTTTCCCATCAAACAGCTCGGGCTGCAGAGACATATGAGCACCTTGAGAATGATTAATTGCCTGGCTATTACTCCTGCTCTTTCCACACAGCTTTTGAATGATTCGGAATTTGTAAACATTTGCCATTTTGTGGACGATTTCATCCAAAGTGCGGTACGCTACTGTGAGCATATCTGGATTGGCCCCAGTAGGAACTGACCTGTAATTAAGGCATTGTTTGTGCCATGCACTATCCAAAACTTGAAAATGTGATAATTTGCATCCATAAGTTCACTTGCATTTATGTCTAGGTTTGTAGACAGCTATTG
>OMKZ01051838.1:0-23627 GCA_900302535.1 Neoniphon sammara | reverse complement strand
ATCTTCCACGGTCTATCAGAATGGCATCTGGTGGTCTCAGACTGAGCCTGTGACATCACTTCCTCTCACACATGCAGGCGCTGGTGGGAAATCGTACCACCATGACATCATGTAATGGTTCCAACATGTGGTGAGACCACTTCTGACCAACCGCCAGTTGATTCTGCTGCCAGAGGAATGCAAGGTAAACTTTACAACAAAGCCAGCTTCAGTGTCCACTTCAACCGCCGTGGCCTTGATTCTGATTGAGGTCCCACTCAGCTGGACTTAAATTTCATGTTTCGAGCATAATTGGCCTTGAAATTAAGCCTTTCCAGCCTACTTAAGTAACAACGGGCCTGAGACAGATTAGAGTCCATTTCCACCTTAACTTTTAAGGTGAAACTGCGCTCTAATCCCCTCTTTGATGATGTCACGCTGACCTCTGCTCTTCTCATTCTCTGCTGTTGTTATCATATTGCTCAAGTCTTGGTCCAATAACTCAATGTGACTCCCCAAACTCTTTCATCCCGCTTAAGGATCTCCTCTCTATTCACACATCTTGTATCCATCATCTGGCCCTCCCACACATGATACACTCCTCTGTTCTCACGTTAATCTGCCCCTTCTTCCTCCCCTCACTCATTTCCACTCTCTCCCAACCGCTTGTCCATGTAAGATCCCTCTCTCCTTCCTCCAGTATGGTACAGGAACTATTGAGAACAGCCAGTTGTGTGTGTGTGTGTGTGTGTGTGTGCGCGCTAGCTACATTTGTCTTGGCACTGGCTCAGGGTTCTAATATTGCCACTTCAGATTAAGTGTACTAAATGACTGGAGAAGGGGGCTTCCTCCCCGTGAAGCTGCAGTAAAAGATCAGAGGATGTGGGAGGAGATGACCGCTAATCCATCTACTTATGATTCTTGGCGTTTTGTTCCACTAACTTAAACCACCAGTCGTGGAAAATGACTTGTGAAAGCTATTTACACGACACATTTATGGTAGCGTTTGTGAACAAAACATTTTAACATACAGCCACTCAGCTCGCTCTCAAAATCCACAAATAGGAAAAAGGATAAAAAAAAAAAAAAAAAACACTCTGAAATCACCACTGATAAAGCAGGCACTGTTCCAGAGCCTTCCAACTTTTGGCTAAGTTGAACTGTTTGTGAGCTCAACATCTCTCCTCCTTGTAGTTGACTCACACACATGCTGTCAAAAGGGGTAATAGTTCTGCCAGTCGTAATGAACTTCAGAGAAAGCAACCCCAAATATGTAAGCCGGTGTTTGTGTATGTGTGGGTGTGTGTAAGCTGCTGTGCAAATGGGCTGGCCTTTGATGTAGCGCTGCTCGGATTCTCTAGTTGTTAGCCGTTCCCAGGCTGTCTCAGCCTGTCCTTTTTCCTTTTCAAGGGCAGGATGGAGAGAGAGAAAGAGAGAGAGAGAGAGCAAGAGAGAGAGAGAACAGAGAGTTTCTTAGCTTTACTATGTTTGGTTGATGCTATAAAATGAAAACAAGCAAAAGGGAGGAATTTCTTCCCCAATACCTCCATAATTGCTTGTCTGTCTGTGTGTACTGTGGGTGTGTATGCAAGTGTGTATGTGGTCGTCCATGCACAGGTGTGTGTCCAGATAACCAAATTACATCACTATATTGTGACATTGCAGCCAGACAACCAAATAATTGTTGTAGCAACATCTTAACATCATTGCCGCACATCTTAAAAAATTAAATTCCAGGTTTTCCACCCAAGTGAGTGCACCAGGCTCTCTCGCTCTCCGGCTCAGTCAGGAATCACAGGGCACGGGGCCGATTCATTCAGCCAGCCAGCTGAGAGAAGAGCGTGTCGTCTAGCTCACCACAGGCGAGGCTTGTTTCTCAGTCAGCCTTCCTGGAGTGTCCGTGCTGTATCATCCCTTCACACAGGGGACACACGTGAGCGCTGGTTTAAATGTCTATAAAACAGGGATTTCCTGTAACCGTTCGCTCGCCCTGCCTGGGCCGTGTCATCTCTGTGTCAAACAAGAGGCGGCAGGAGCGATGGGCTCTTTCAGGCCCCGTCCCCCGCTGTCGACCTCTCGCGTGTTGTCACGCCGATGTCTGCTCTGCGCTTCACACCTGGGAGACAAAAGGGTTGTGGGTCACCTGGGTGTGCTGATGCCCCCTTTGCCATGGCCTTGGAAACTGGAAACTAGACCCTATTTATGGAGGCTTCATGCGCCCTATATTTTATCTCAGCCCCCCTGAAACTGTTTAGTCCTTCTTTTCTAAAATCTATTTAAACCCGTGAGATTTTACGATAGGTGGGCTGATAGATTGACTGAAAACAGCGACAGCAGGGCAGCAAAAGCCAATCAGGACTGTCCTGGATGTCAGGTGGTCCCTGCCAGTCTTTCGTTCTGTTAGCTTTGCCTGCAAATTTGAATGTGAGAGAGCGCCGCTTGATGTTACACACACATTAGTTAACATGTAGACTGTATTTTCTAACTTAGGCAAGTAAGTGTTGAATGACAAAGTTTTGGTCTTGGCTGTTATTTCAATGCAGTTATTTTGTTTCAGCAAGAAACAGGCTGCTAATGGTCATCAGTATTTACCATTCTAGTACTGACTGTAGTACACCTCAAAGTGATTTTTCTTGCGTATCTATTTTCACCCACTTCTTGGACAGATGTGCATTCACAATAAGCTAAACTATGACGATTTTAAACGTACCGTATATAATAATATACCTCTCCCTACAGATATCTGAATATATCATTTGTTTCTTTCACTTCTTACATCCTTTTAGAAGTATTTCTAATTAATACACTTAAATGGTTAATTATGGTTGTTAAAGTTAAATGTTAATTGTGATTGTTAAACTACAATGAGATTAGTATGAGATACATAAATACTGATTCATATTCATTAAAAATTCAGTTGGCTACAAGTGAAACAAAGTAATCAATAAGAAAATAAGCACTTATGTGGTTGTGTAAGCAATCAGGAACACTGAGCAGAAATATCCATATAACTATACTGTGGTGTGTGTGTGTGTGTGTGCACACATATGCATATGTTGGTCATTCACTGTTTCCTCATGGTGGAGCAGTTAGCACGTTCATAAACACATTTCACCGTTCAGACACGTTCATGACATTTGGAGACTCAGTGTTCTTGTTCTTGTCAGTTTGAAAGCAGCCGGCATTGTGGTGGTTTTTGTTTTAAGAATGCAGCAGGAGCTAATTCATAAAAAAATGGCCCGTGCTTTGCATGTGCATGACACATTCTCATGGCAGAGCCCCCCCCAAAGGTCAGATCCGCCTCTGCTATCCAACCCACCTGATCCATTTTCATAGTGATCCAAATCTGCCCACCTGCCAGCTGAAGGAAGAATCACAGGGAAAGTAGATGTTTGTCTTTTTGTTTCTCTGTTGAAAACACGATACATGTACAGATACGGTTCTGAGGAAAATAGAAAACAGAAATGATGCAACACACGAAGGAGCTGGGGGAATAAGAAACTATGTTGAGTGTTGACCCGCACCGGACGACCTGATAATCAATTAGTCTTTATTTATAATACTCTCTTACCTTCATCTGAATCTGCCCGTATGTGCAGATCTCAGATTGACTTGTGGATCATTAGTTGACAGATAAATTAGAGGCTGTCCAGCAAAACAGTTGAGCAGGTTCGATGTCAACTCATCGAGTTGTTCAGTTGGGCCTATGGCTGTGTGGCAACGCATTATTGGAGGAGCGTTACAGATAAAGACACACTACCATTCTGGACTAATATATACAAATATTTTGGCCAGTGTCAGCTTGTCTGCATCATTTATTTCATTCCCATAACAGGAAGCCAAAAGCCTGTTTCCTCCAGTCAGCGGCTGCATCAAGACAACCAGAGATAGCCAGAATAAGAGCGGAGTTTTAGGAAGTTTGCCTTAAAATTAAAGTCATTTGGATGGGGCAAAATAAATAAATAAATAATCATTAAAAAAACATAAACTGTATTTTTACTCTCACATTTTTTAATTATTATTATTTTTATCTGCTACTTGTCAAACGTTATCTTAACATTAAAATAGCCAGGCATTTTGGCATTCAGCTTTAACAGGGGCAAACAGATTCCAGTGATAGGCTCTGTACTGGGACACACACAATTACCACTCAGACACTTACACCAGATCCAATAATTCTTAGACAACATGTTTTTAAAAAAGAAAAAAAAAAAAGATAATCATCCTTGTACTTTGTGTAACTCAAAAAGCAACACATGGTCATTAATAAGAGTTTCATTTTTTAAAATGCCTACTGGAAGTCCCATCTGTCACAGGGTTAGACATTGGCGCTGCAACAAAAGAAAAGATAATGTGTTCTTTTAAGCCTCCTTTACAGTGTAGCTCTGTATGAATTGCTTCCTGTGAGGTGAAAGGCCACACAATATCACCTCCTCACACCTTTCCTCCCACCTCTCTGAAAAACTCCCTGTGGAAATGTCCAAGCTGTTAATTCAGTGACGAGGATGGGCTTTTAATATACCACATAAACTCCCTTTACTGGTTTGAGTGAAGCAATGTGCAGGTGGAAGAACACCCAGTGACCCACTGTACCTCCAGCTATCGAACATTTCTTTATGTTCCAGCACCAACACTCACCAGATGTGGACAAAACGGAAGATTTTAGTGGGAAACTGAGACAAAAAGCCAGAAGGAACTGTGTCAGAGAGCTGATGTGGCAGGATGACTTAGCACGTCAGAGGATGTTTTCTTTCTCTGTCTCTCTCTCTCTTTCTCCCTCGCGCTCTCACACACACACACACACACACACACTCACACACATACATAGGCTACATATACCTCCTGTTCTGTCTCCATTTTTTAAGTATTTATTTATGCAGGGGAGATTTTCTCCTCAGCAGTGCCCACACATCACATCTGGGAGCTTCACAGTTCAGCCTTCCTCTGCTGTTCATCCCCTGCTGACAGGAGGAGGGGACGGTGTTTCAGTGTTCATTCAATTACCCTACCTGTATTTTGACAGTTCGAGGACCTGACCACCTCTGCAGGAGGAGCTGCAGTCACAAGCCCACTTTGTCAAATTTTAGCCCATTCAACCCCTGACCTTCTCTTGGTCCAAGCCTACAGTGAACAGCAAACTGTGTTCCAGTGCACAGGCTTAGAAACAGAGGAGCTCTCTGACTGAATTAGCCCTCTAGGGGCGGTTAGCTGGAATGACACAAGGCATCGCCACAGTGGAGAGACACGAGGAGATCCACATCGTTGAAGATCAGTTCTCCACTCCAGATTTTTCACCCCCATGCTTTTGGTATGGGATTTGGACAAAGTCATCTTAGATCTTATCTTATCTTAGAGGCAACACATCTTGGAGATAAAAAGAACATTTATACAGCAGATGGGCAAAGACGTGCTCACACACTATCATCAGCTTTAGTCAAAGACATGTTACAGCGATCCAGCCTCACAACGGCAACACATTAAGGCTAAACGAAGGTGTTAGTTCAGCATGAAAGCCGCTGTCTATCAGTCATTCACATTTCAAAGCTTGTAATTTTAAAGGTATGAAATACTTCCTCCGAAGCTTTTCTGCCTGAAGGATGAATCTCTCAAGAAGAGGGTTCCCTCAGGGATCCACTATATCTGTTATCTCACACACACACACACGCACACGCACATGCACACACATACACACAAACACACACACACACATGCTCAAACACATGCTTATATAGATACATGCGCGTGCACACATACACACACCTGACTTATCTTTGTATGGAACATCTGCTAAACTATACACTTCACCTTTCCACCTGAGCATGAGTAATCCTCCCTCTATTGATCCTCCATTAAGGCTGCACAACTTTCCCCAGAACAGATGTCAGAGGCAGGAATCACACAGATTGATGTTTTTAATAAAAATGCAATAAGGAGAAAGAGGAGGTGGTGGAGGAGGAGGAGGAAAAAAGGACAGTCTACTTATGGAAGAGAAACCTAGAGGTAGGTGTGTTGATGTGTGTGTCTGTGTGTGTGTGTGTGTGTGCGCGTGCGCGTGTGTGCGCAAGTATTTGTGTCTTACTTGGCAGCCCTTTTCACAAGTTTCACTTCTACTGATGTGGTTGGCGAGAAACTTTTTTTAAAAGCACATTTGAAGAATCTTAGATGTTACAAGACGAAACACCCACGTGTGTTTGTGTGTGTGCGTGCATGCAAGTGAGTGAGCTCAGATTGACTTGACTCTCTCACTTCAATCGCATCTTTGTAGGTCTGCTTGTGGATCCTATAAGCAAAGCACAGGGGTTGCATAGCAGAATTTCAATGGTTTCTTTGGCTGAGCCATAAGGGATCTATAGCACCGGCAACCTGACTGGCAGGCGGATAGGTAAAGATGAAATGATAAAATATCATATAAGAATCTGTCAAAATTCAAAAAAATGCACCGGTCAATAATCCATGTTTCTGTGCAAGCACTTGAACAAGCTGTCTGAGTTTGAGAGACAGAGAGAGAGAGAGAGATCGAGAGACAGAGAAAAGAGAGAGAGGGAGACAGAAGGAGTGAAAGAGAAGATGACAGAGATAAAGAGAGAGGGAAAAGTGTTTTGAAGGATAGATTTGAGAGAAAGGACACTCATTATTCTCTACAAGGCTAGAAACCAAGAAAAGGGAGAGTGAAACACACACACACACACACACACACACACACACACACACACACACACATACATGTGCACACATTTACAATATTAAAATCTAAAACCTTGAAACCTATCTCAAATTTGACAACACTTTGCCAGCATGCACCCAGCTTTAGTAATGTATTTATCCGACTGACACATACATGTGTCGGCCCGTCGATGAATTGAAAAAGATGTGCGTATGAATAATAAATCTATGGCAGCTGTACATTTTTAATTGATTCTTCCCAAGTACAAACGGCATGGAGATTGTGAGGCTTCACAGGCTCCCTTCGGGAACCGGTTTGATTTTCTTTTATCCACTAATGTATTTATTACCATTGAAGCTGGAATGAAACAGCAAGGGAAAGGGATGTGATGAATATTTGACAACGAGCGTTTGTGGCGTGCAATATGTCAGTGAGGTTCCCTGACAGTAAGTTTTATCCTGGCAAACTTGTTTCACCCGTCCTTTCAGGAGCGCTTCTGTGGCCTCTGTGTTGTTCAGAAAACTGGCCTGTTGTCATATCACAGCTGTTCAGTCCCGATTTGATTTGTATTTATGTTCCAAGACAGCTGGGAACTTTAGAGGCTCTGTTACGTTGAATCTGTTGTTAACACCTAGGTCTTCTTCTTCTTCTTCTTCTGTGTGGTTTGTTCCTTCATTATTCAATAGTCAAAGTATACAGTGCAGTCCATACAGATCCACTCTCTGAACAAGTTAGCATTTATCAACCAACTACTGAAGTTACCTGCTCTTCTTTAAACCCATTACTTCATGGCCGAGCTTTGTTCAAACCTACAGAACTTTATTCTAAATTCTAGTGGAGATCCCAAGGTTTCCAAAGATACCAAATATGTCTTGCTGAATTGCAGGGAAGTGTGTATAAAACGGTGCACAAGACATCTAGATATTTTCTATTTGAATGGCATCTCACTCAACATAGTAAGTGTGATGTAGCTTCAATGAAGCATTGCAACCAGCAGATACAGAATATGTATGTGACATTGTTGTAGAATATGTATTTTATTTACTCTAATTTATTTATTTATTTATTAACTTTAAGTACTTAATGGGGGATTTGAGGGAAAATCAGGTAGTAAGGGGTTAAAGGAGCATAACTTGTTTTAATTTTGCACTGTAAATCATTGTACAGAAGTAGGTGTCACTTTCTCGTTATTTTTAATCTCATTTAGGAATCAAACCCTTAGCCATCAGAAACGAACCTGGGCTGAGAGATTCACCAACTCAATGAAAATCTTCATTCTTGAACTGTCTCAGACTTTCATCTACGATGCCATGCAACACACACCGAGTACGTGAATGTAATTAAGTGTAGTTACCTTTGAACAGCCACGATGTCTAATATTAATGAATATAGATTCATCCACTGCGTGTTTATCGTTTACATACAGTTAATTTCCCCAATATTGGTGAACAGATGGCTCCCACACTTTGGTAATTGCCTTCGGGGAATCTGCGTTAATTCCAGTCAACTCAATATGTTGGTCTCCCTGTGGTGATGCATCAGACTGATAACGGGGGGTCAGTCTCGCCCTCCCCTCCCATCAACAATGTACCATTTACCATAAACCAATGGCAGATCGGCAATTCCTCACCACTCAGGGTTTTGATGTTGCGGGAGTGAAAGCTGTGGCTGCTTGTCCTCCTCTGTATGAAAATGGCAACTGCTGACACGAGACTTATTATTTTCCAACATTTATGCAATTTTTATTTTAAAGGAATACTCCAACATTTTGGGCAAAATACCCCTTTTCCAACTTAACCAGACTGAGACAAGATGTTCGATACCATTTTCACCTCTGTACGTCCTCTGGTTTGGTTCCGATGGTTAGCATTTCATGTTTGCTTAGCATAAAGACTTGAAGTCTACAGGAGTCCTTAGCCTAGCTCTGTCAAAGTGAAAAAATAAACATTACAGCAACTCTGAAGCTGTTTTATTTACACAGTGGATCATGTGTGCTACATGGTAATGAAATACACGTCTTGGAAATTTTTTTGTTTTGTTGTTTGTTGTTTCAGGAGCAGTTAGATGGTAAAAACTATAACCAATGAACATATATGAGCAGCGGTTGTAGTTCCTACCTTCTGTTGTTCCTACCATCCAGCTTCTCAGCTTTGGAGTTGCTGTAAGGTTTATTTTTCTAGCTAGGCTAGGCTTTTTTTTTAGCTAGGCTAATGACTCCTGTAGACTCCAAGACTTTATGCTAAGCTAACACAAAATGCTAACTATAGGAACCGAACCAGTGGGCATACAGAGGTGAAAATGGTATCGAACCCTAACCCAAAACATTGGAGTATTCCTTTAACTTAATCACTAGTATGTTGTAAGTCATAATGGTTGTACAGAATATTAGGAGCCCTGACTCCTTTTATGAAGTGACCAGGTGAATTTTGAGCTCTTATAATAAAGCGGAGATGTAAATGAAGGAAAATTTTTGATGTCTCATGACAATGGAGACACAACTTGTGTAACAGTGTGTCACTAGTTTGTGTATTAAATGTAAGGTCATCCTCAGGTGTTGACAAGCCACCTGAATTTGGGCAGGGACAGAGTGCTGTAGGACATAATTTTAGACTTTAGACCTCTGACTCTTGTGGTACCCTCTTTAACTCCATATCAAGAAGTGGGTAAGGGTGGTAGAACATCCCATGGAAAATCCCAGTAGTCCCATGATCAATATGTTACAGAGAATACTTGATTAGGAGTGGAGAGAGGTGGTTTGTACTTATTACCACATAGGTACTTACATGCATTCTCATTAATTAATGTATGGAGAAACACCACTGACAGACATCACTGATTCAAATACACTAGTTAAAAAAAGGTGACTGGAGAACTTGGAACTTGGAGAACAAACTCATAAATTGCCCTGAAATTATTAATTTTGTCACTGATTAAGCCAATATATCACAGATTAACCTCCACAATGTAAGCCCTGGATGTTTTCCTATGATTTAAACACTGAGAAAGTGATGACTAGAGCAAACATGGAGGACAATGTGAGAGGGAACGACGGGTCCTGGGCTTGAGTGATAAGAACAGGTGATCAATATTATATAATTCAACAATCCTGTTTGATTTGGCTTAGCAACGTTATCATCATTCACAGGCAATACGGCAAATGCCATCAAAGAATGACATTTCCTTCTGCTCATGTCCTTGGACCAATGCTGAGTTTTAAAGATAGACAAAGTCACTCTGAAAGACTTTTCCACCATTTCTGCATTGATGTTGAACCGACACTCAGTGTATTAATGGATTTTCAGCCAAGAGCATTCGGGTGAAAGTATGATGTGCATAACTATGGTACAAACTGCTTAAAGAAAAATTGCAGCATTGCGAACGTGAATACTGACCTTGCATGAAGAAACTGTAAACCTGGTTCACTTCTGCAACAAATACTGATAGTTAAAAGATTGTAATAGTGTTGGTTGTAGAACTGGGCCAAATTTCCAAATCAAAGTTGCATTTGCTTTTGCATAATTAATTTCAATAACTCAAGGATTATTTTTTTTTTTAATCTTGTCCTCCTCCTTCCTTATGCAATGTTAATTCACAGATGAAATAAATTACGGATCATTAACTGGTCAGTCTATTTTGGAAATTAGCAGGTATTCAGATTATTTTTTGGCACTCAGTGTAAATTATATTCAGTGTGTCACTTTACTGAACAGGGCGTTTTGTTTTGGCATTGTAAGCATCATGTTACTCTAAACATTTCATTATCAAGCCAAGACTCGTGTGCATTCCTGTAACGTTATCGATGAGAATCAATACACTGGAATACTTTATTGATGTAGCTTTTTGCAGAGATATACCGTATGTACCAGCAATCCATCCACATCTGCGTTCGACTGGGCCCTGTTTACATGCGCTGTGCCGGCAGCAGTCCTACAGGTCCTCAACAGTCTGCGTATTGTCAGCGAGCGGGGTTGCGAAACACTTCAGTCTCTCAGTCAGATTGTTCCACAGATGTGGGGCTGACCGGTCTCCAGCTTCTTTGATGTGACGCTGGAATTCCTCGATTCCACGTCCGTTTATCTGCGTTGGCTCGCGATGGAGGCTGCCGAGGGTTAGATCTTATTTGCAGAACTCAGCGTAAACAAGCCGGTCGTGGCAGGCAAAGTCGACCTGACATGCAAAGCAACAGGACTGTAAGCAAAACTTGGGAGATGGGGCTCGGGCTTTCTGTAAGCCACTGTAATCAGCGATAGCAAGATGGAATCAGTGGAGATGTGAGATGCAGGTCTCGCGCCATAAACAAGGGGTTGAGGACAGCTATATCTAATCTTGCCACAGTGTTCTTATTTGCAACATAGCTGGGTAAACAGCCGTCATTTCAGAGGGTACTTTTGAGAGTCTCAAAATGGCTGTGGGTCCGAATGTTTCTGAGCGGTATTGGCCAGCAGAAGTTCAAAGGCAATTCGGGGGTCATGGGATGGAAGAGGCAGGAGGTAAGAGGGGATTTGGTTGGGGACAGGGCTCCTGTTGTCCCCAGCTGTCCTGTCCATGTCCCCCCTGACCGCAGGGCAGTCCCAGGTCAGAAGGCCACCGAGAAGAAAGGAGAGGAGAGAGATGAGAGGGGGTTCAAATGCAGGCTATGGACCAGAGGGTTCTGGGGGAGGGGTGGAGTCTGCATGTGTGTGTGTGTGTGTGTGTGTGTGTGAGTGTGTGTGTGTGTGTGTGTGTGAGTGAGAGAGAGAGAGAGAGAGAGAGAGAGAGAAAGAGAGAGAGAGAGAGAAATTATGTGTGTTATGTGACAGCACGCACTATCATCTACTCCCCTCCCCTAACCACACACACACACACACACACACACACACACAGGGACAGCGTGACCAGACGTCCCTTTGGCCCCTGATATATTTATATGCTCTGAGCAGTCTCAGCTCAGAGAGGGAGACCCACAAGATGCACCTGAGCAAATATTAACATCCTCCATAAGGAGCCTTTGATGTGCGGGGGCCAAAGCCTGGGGTCGGCACCCCTCAGCAGGCTCGACTCAGAGCACAGGGTCTGGAGAGTCAATAGAGGAGTGGGAAGATACTGAGGAGCAGACGGGTCGGCCTCTCTGCCAGACATGAAGGGTACGAGTCCCATTTGGGGTCAGGAAATTTGCATCCAGGTTTATTCAATTCAGTTTATTTTGAAGTGTGATTCGGACAGAAAAGTCAGTGACCCATTAACCAAATTTTAAATGTCAAAGAAGTCAAACTTGAGTTGTTTTAGTTGTTTTGCAGACAGATACAATACTTACTTTCATGACAGTTTTAAAGCTTTCCTTTTTTTTTTTTTGGTTAAATTTCACTGTTGATACTACACAGGCCATCGTTAGTGCAGGGAATTCTGTCTCTCAACCCTCCCTGAACTACTGTCGAAAGTTCATAAAACTGAACAGCATACAAAAAAAAAAAAAAAAAAATTCCACAACTTATTTTAAAGAGGAAAAAAGATTAACTTCCAGAGACTTAAGTGTCTTCACTGCTAAATCCCTTTTCAAACGTTGGGGAGAGACTTGAGGGAAATAAATATATAAAGTCATTCAAGAACCAGGCTAAGTGGTTTATCTCCTTTCATCTTGCCACCGCTATATGGGGACTAATCCTGCCTTGTGTCTTCAGTGAAGAGCTAGGACCCTTCTGAACTACATTAAATAGAATAGATTAGCTCCTCCAAAAGTCACGAGGTGGCATTTCAGAATCTATCTTGTTCTTGGTGCCATAGATAGAGGATGGCATGAGTCGGTATCTGTGCCTGGCTTTGTCTTTGAGTATGTAGCTGACATCTGAACTCTCACCAGAGTGAGGAGAGTTTTGTAGGATTGCTGACGATAAGGGGACCATTGATTGTCTTTGGTAACAAGGCTTATTTGAAGTGTGACGTGCGCGGCGTGGAGAAATCTGCTTGCGAGACATTTTTCTATGTGTTTGCGTGCGCGGTGTGAGTCGGTGTGTGTGTGTGTGTGTGTGTGGGTGACTGTGTTTATATCTGAGCGAGCAGAGAGCGAGACAGATAAAACCGTGCGAACCATTCAGCAAACCATCGCATCCAAGAACATTGTTCTACATCTAATCACCACAATGCCCGTTCCCTCAAACGGAGAGGAGAGTTTACCGCAGCCGAACAAAACTGACCCAGCTATCATTCTGGTGACAAAAGAAGGAGTGTGGGTGTGTAACGCAATTAAATGACTCCTTCATCTTTGTTTGATCTGCTTCATTTCATTTGGTCTTACTAATTTAGGGAGAGAAATCAGATAAGGCGAAGCCATCATGTGTTTTCACATCAAAAGTGATGAATGACAGTGTTTCCTCTATGTTTCCTCTTCATCTCTTCACTTAGACTTCTAAGGGCAGCAGTGATTAGATCATCTCCAGCTCTCCACACAGTGAGCTATTGTAGACAGAAGCGGCCATAAATTGGACTCTTCAAAATGATCTAGTTAAGGCTGGATCAAAGGCTTCGCTGAATGCTACTACCTCTCATCCAAAGAACCCTTGTTTATATCTCCTAATTTCTTCTTTCTTCCCAACAAGTGGGAGTTAGGGGCAGAGGAGAACTTGTGAGCAGAAGCCGTCCTCAGGGAATCTAAATAAGCTGAGAGGCTTGTAACGGGGGCCGGTTTGTCTGAAGACGAACCTGGAGTCAGTGAGGTGGTTTGAAACTGTTAATGCCTCGGCATATTCGAGATTTGCACCGTGTGTGAGAATTTGTCTACGCTTTTCATAAGTCGGAGTGTGTATACTGCATGCGTGGTGTGTCTGAGACAACTAAGGAGGTGCGCGGGAGGCTCTCCAGATGCGCTGAGTTGGGGAAAGCATTAACGAGACCGCAGCTATGCCAGATATGCCCAAACCAAACAAGGGGAGCTGAAAAGACACAGGCCGCACACCGAGGGCTCCCAGTTCAAAGGAACAGGGGGAGAAAAAGGAAAAGGTAGACGCCAGTTCCACTATTATTCCCCTCATCTCGTCTCAGGTCAGGGCCAAGACCGTGGATTTCAGCGCATAAAGAAGAACATGACCATATCAAGGAAAATCATAAGGTTTTGATTTCTTCAGTGATGGGCTGGGATATTGTTTCCCATGTCTTATTGATTTGGGGGGAACGTTAGCATGTAAAAATGTGCTTTTTTTTCTCCTTTGCATGTAAAAATGTGTTTTTTTTTCTTTTGCTTGCTCTGTCTCTCCATATGCACAGCAGAGGTGCCCATAATCATCGGATAACTTCAAGGTTTGTAAGACGTGGAGCATCATTCTCTGCATTTGAAGCGGGCGTCGATATCTGGATCCATTCAGAGCTTTTGAGCATCATGAGCAGCCTCTGATGGTTTTGCAGGGATCTCTGAGGGATGAGTTTAAGGGTGCAGATTAGGGATTTTAGAGCACTGGCAATACACTTGATTGATGTCTTTATCATTAATGTGTAATCACCTCTCCGTGATCTGTGCTGTACGAGTGCAACAGTCATACTAGCGGTAACCTGAAGCCTAACCTAAAGCTGAGAGAGAGCACATTTTAACATACAGTAGATCTGCAGCAGTGTGAAATATGGATTCTCCTCTGGACACAAATCAACACCTTCATTTAGCATGTGACAAACTCTAGCTGTGCGTTCATATCACAAGCAATGTTAAACACACTGACTGTACCTAACATCACCAACTGATCACCAGGGTTGGGTAGTAATGGATTACATGTAATCAGGATTACATAAATTAAATAACTATAATCAGCCCAGATTACATTTGAAAACATGTATGATTAGATTATAGTTACATTGTCAAGGATCACTTGATTACATTTTTGATTATGTCTTTAAAATATTGCAGTTTTAAACCCGTCAAATGGCTCTTCAGCCACGGTGGAAACATCTTTACTCCCCAGAGGAACCGCTTGACAAATGAACATTTTGCTTTTCTTGCGTTACAAGAGCAAAGTCCTCCATGTGGCCTTTGATTTAAAAAAAAAAAAAACAGCAGCAACAAAAACTTGCACAAATAAAACAGCATCCCACATGTTGTAACACACACAGTACACCTGCAGTTTGTGCCAGTACTGTTTTTGTAAGGCTCATTTGATTTGACCAACTGCAGCTGAATATGCAAAATGCATATTTATTAGACATAACTTATCAGACAACTAAATTTTTTTGTGGCTGCGTCCATTTTTTAGTATAAGATGCCATATTTTCAATGTTTGATTTTGAAGTAATCCAAAAGCATTCAGATTAGATTACTTTTTTGGGGTAATTCAATGGATTACATTACTAATTACAAAACTTGACATGTAATTTGCATTCAGTAACTGATTACATGTCAAAGTAATCTGACCCAACCCTGCTAATCCCGTACCAGTGTTGCTATCTGTGCCATATATTGCTGCGATACGATAAAACAATCAGCTAGCTCGAACCGGCCATCAGGCAGCAGCATGGAAACGTGTTTGCCGTTAGTATGAATACAGAGTGAGACCACACACTTTGCAGGCTTACGATTAAAAGAATCCTTAAATACCTTGTGAAAATAAACTGTGACTACTGTCAAAATAAATTATTAAGTGATGAAATTATTGATTGATTTCAGATATCTCCTGTATATGCATAAACAAATGAATAAATGAACACACTGAAGTATGGCTATGATGAATATCTATGTGTAAGGTTAAAATTGTATAGCGAAAACTCCCCAAGGCTGCTGTAATACCATCAAAGCCGTAATCACGCAGTGTAACACAGTATTAGGACTTGCCCGCTGTTCTATTTTGGTATGTGTAAACAGGAGCCAGTAGTGGACCTCTATCTGTCAGCAGAAACACATTTGCGGGGAGCATCAAATGAGGGCCAGAGCTGAAGAGCAGGCCGCCTTATTTAATAATTAATCAAGGTGGAGTTCAAGGCACACAATCTGATGAAAGCGCCGTCTGTCAGGCGAAATTAAGCCCTTCTATCATTCCATTATTGTTGTTAGTTTAGGCTGATCTCTTTTTCATTCCACAGCCCCCCCCCACCTCCCCTCTTCCTTCCATCCTTCTTGCCCCCACTCCCTTCTTCTTATCATAAGTTTGAGGTTGTCAATGTGTCAATTAAAGCGCGCCGCGGCATGTTGTTTCATCGCTTGGGACGTTTGATGTCTTGATATAAAAGTGCTTTGAAATCTGTTTATTTTGCCTTTGCGCTGCTCTTTCCTCAACGCTCTTCTTTGCATTCACTGGTATGCTGTGGGTTCTTCTTATCTTTTGTGGCTGTGAATTAAAGTGGGGAGGAAATGCATCAAAGGTATGCAAGAGTGCCGATGATGTCACACTGACTTAAAAGTTCACATGCAGAAAGGGCCTAAAGGGCATGAAGGCAAATTAGTTACTGCTGTACAAGCGATGACAAGCCATCCTTCCAAACTGCATGTCCTGATTACATTTCACCATAAAATGCACTTTTGGACACTGAAAGTGCTCTGAAACACTTGGCTAATGATTTAACATGGATCAGGGTAAATTAACTCACATGCTGATATTAATACATTTTACATTTCAATGCATTAGACACTGGTGAAAAAAATCACTCATGATTGTTGAAGTGAATGAAATGTTGCTTTTTAGCGTCATAAATGCATGAGCAAATGTCTGAATTTCTGCATTGAAACTGTAACATGCAGCTTTTCACCTTGAGGCAGGAAGTGGATTGTTAGTCCTGTCCTGCTGCTCCTCAGTCAGGTAAGTTCACACCCCAACGCTTATCATTCATCTTGATGAGGTGTCTACTTAGAAACATCGCCTTATAGGTGACTTAAAAGTCACCTATATGGTTGCCTGTGTTGGCCTCATTGATATTGAAGAAGCAGATGATGAGAACTGACAGTCTAACAGATCTTGTCTGTGGCACATTTGGCTTTGCTGTCCTTTCCTTACAGATTTCCAACATTGTTGTTTCTTTGACTTCCCTGCACTTGACAAAGAATGTATGAAAGAAAGAAAGGACATAGTGACAGCATTTCAAATCTGCATTAGTGCCACCAACATTGAAGTCTATGGCATGGTAGAAAATCCCACTGTAAGCCACTATACATACTGTATGGAATTTGAATTTTGACAGAACAGAGACACACTTCACATAACTGCTGTCTTTTTATCCAGTGTGTGAATTAGTTACCTTTGTCACTGCTCTCAAAACATCAGGAGTCTGCAGCTGGCTATAACCGTGCTATGGCTAACGGTAACGGCATGATGTTAACGTTAGCCACATCCAAAATAAATTCATATAAATGTATCAAATGTAAGCTAGTTAACAATATTACAAATTATCAATAATTGCAACACCTGGCAGGGCAATAACCCATTCAACTGGCTTATAAACTAAGTGGTGGAAAGCTCGTTCACCACCGTGTCGACCACGCTGAAAGTTTCCACACATGGCGCCAATTTGGGTGCACGCGCTGCGGAGTGACATAATGTCCTTTCTTTCATTTATTACGTTACTTGATAGCCACAACCCAGCTCAGCACTGGCCACACCCACAGCAAATGGTACACACCCCACAATGTCACCAACATCAATGAAAAAACAATGTCAAGCAAACAGAGTACACACAAGCTCACAGATGGACTGATAACATAAACATTTATTTATTTTAATGTGGAAAAGTTGCATATTGTAGTTTTACAGTGTATAGATTTTACTCCTCATCCTTGTTCAGTTTTCAACTGATGCCCCCAAGGTTTTATTTCTAAGTATAGTTTAAGTCTCTTTGCTGCTTTCAGTCATTTATATCTTATTATTTTCTGTGTGTATTAAAAGATCTTATGTCAGCTTGTTATGTTTGAATTATGTTGGAATCTACATTATTTAATGACATCATCTTCAGATAAAAGACTTGGTGTTTCATGATAACACTAAGTTAAATTATATTGACTTTAAATCACCTGTTAAAGGTTCACTATGCAACATTACTGAGGGTTGGTTTAAGAGAGAACCTTTAGACTCAACTGACCCCCTAAATAAGTGAGAATAAGGGCGTAATTTATCAATGAGTTGGTGTATGATGAGAACCATGTAGACTCAACCAACAGATTACGTGCTTATTCTATGTCTTTTGGTCAATTGTACCTAAAGGCGCCTCACAAAAATTGAACCTCGGCAATTTTGCATAGTGCACCTTTAACAGCAAAGCCTGTGATAGCACAGTGTTGTTGGAGACAGCAAATTTAATTCATGTGTTGAATAACCAGCTCCCAATTTGTTGATGCTTGACTTCTACTGTATTGCCTGGTGTATACGTGCCCACTGAATCTCATATTGCTTTGCACGTGATCATACAAACAACACACACACACACACACACACACACACACACACACATACACACAAAATGAAGCCAACTCTGCTCCTCCCAAGCACCTTATACTTATAAAGCCTTTGTTATGGACAGAAATAAGCTAAGGGAATCCTAAGATAACAGCTCTAGTAGGTGAAGGATCTACTTTGACAGTTTACTTAAGGGAGCGGACAGTGTACACCTTCCATCACCGCAGTCCATTAGCATCAAGTCAAGGCGCTGGATTTAAAAGCCTTAATCAAAAATCTTTCATCATCAGTCATCAGGTGTATAAGCCTGCACCTTCTGCATTCCTTCTGTGTGTGTGTGTGTGTGTGTGTGTGTGTGTGTGTGTGTGCGCGTGTGTGTGTTCATATGCTATCTATGCACCCATATGCTGCATTCCTCCCAAGGCACAGAAAGAGCTCTCAGACATTTTTGGCTCCAGCAACACAAAATACAAGACTGACCTGACAGGAACAACGTGTGATAGTAAATCTGTTATTCATACCTGTCCAGCAGTGTTCACTCTGCACTGATGGGCAGCACAGCTACTGAAAGCAGGGCAAAAATGAATGTAAACGCCACTTTTGCATCTAGAATGATAACTATAGAGACAAAACCCTAAATTTAACCCACTCTCGACATTATATAATGTGATTTGAAGATATGCACTTCATTGCTCCGTCATATGTCTAATAAACAGATCAAAGTACTATTAAATGAAATTCAAAGGTCACTCAGTGGATATTGAAGCATCAGTTACAGACATCCGTTCAGAGGAAACAGGAGTCATGCTGCTGTAATAGTGCTGCTACTATTAAAAATGAGAGTCTCATTTTCTGCTGCAGTTTTAACATGTTAGCCCAACTGTTCGTTATCTAGGCTAGCTCTTACCATAGCCAGTTGTAATTGTTTTGTTAGTATGAGGTATAATTAATTTATGAATGAGCTGTTCTGTTTACAAGGCTTGTGTAGTTGTGATGTCAATGCAGGCATTTTATCTTTAAAGCTTGGAGGCTGTTTTTTTTTTTTTAACATAGATACACAGCAGTGCAAAGGAGAGGTTGGTGTGGAAGCTGCAGGGCCTTGACAGCTATTAATGGTGCAGTTATTAGCATAGGATAATAGGGATTAAGTACTGTTAAATTGTGGCATAATTAGTGTAGTGATATTCAGAAAATGATAAATTTTGATTAATTTTACTTTATATCAAGACATCAAACGCTTACCAGAACAACACAGTGATGTGTGTTACAAATTTGGTGCTTTTATTACATGTGATAAAAACATACCAAAAACATCATGATCTATCCCAACTAGTGCAGTGAAATACTATAACATCATCAACTTTGCAAAGTGAAGCCCTTTTCTCTTAAAATTAATAACAAGCTGACATTTGACAGCCATTTTGCAAATAAAATAAAATAAAATTCTTCCCAAAGGGCACGTCTCTTGACACCCCTGGATGTATGGAGATCTCAGCCCCCTCAATATTCAACCTAAAGTTACACCATTGGACACAGGGCTTAAAAAGTTCTCCATACTCAGCCCACACTTTCTCACAAATTCCTGTTCTCTGGGTGTCACCACTGTCTCTAAAGAGGTCATCTTAGGTAACTTTGAAGGCTAATGCTAACAGTCACTGAGAGAGACTGCTAGCATATTTAGCAAATTAGCTGTACATGGATCTGTTGTAGCTTTTAATCCAGGTCCTGAAAACTTGCTCAGCAAACATCAAACTCTGGGGATTTCCAAGGGTGATTTTCAGGTTTTTGGACCTGTCTGGGTTCATCGCAGTGCCTTCAAACTTTCCTCTGTAGCTTGATTCCACAGCAGCTCTTCCATTCCTGTCTTCAGAAACTCAGGCTGTCAGAGGTACACAGGAATGTGGGCGATTTCTGTTGGATAGACAATGTGGGCACGACCGTGTGACTGTGCTCCTCCTTTTCATGTACCCTCATGATGTTTTGTGAGAATTTGCCAGCCAATTGTACTTTTCAGAGACATCAAAGGCCATGTTTAAAAAAGAACATCAGATTAGATCTAAAAGGTCTTCAGAGCCATGCCTGTGATCTCTGAACAAGATTCATGATTCACACATGTGTAGGTTTCAACTAAGGGGTCATGACTACTTATTATAGCTTCAACCAAACCATGTTGCAATGCTCCCTGCAAAAGCAAAGCAGTGCAACCATCTATTTTAAACTGACACTGTAAACTGTTCCTTTAAAATAAACCCTGCTATCCATCTTAGGAGGGAAAGCTGACATGTGCTGTATTGAAGAAGATGAGAGTTGATATGCTCATTGATTTTAACAGCATGGTATCTGTATGGGTGGAAAAAGAAAACGGTCTTCTTTCCACAATTATTGACATGTTGCTAGCTGTCCATTTTCAAGTAACTTTGCACCTGAAGAACACACTGTATTAGCTTTCTGTTTTCATGAGCCTTTAAAGAAATACAATTATTCCTAAGGGTGAAACGGTATGATTTCCAATATGGAAATTCCCAGACGGCTTCATTATGGACAGCCCAGAGGGAATTTACATTTCAATAGAATCATAGTATGATGTTGCACACACACATTCACATAAATTATACATTATATCACGAATGAAAAAACAGCTTCTGAATGATTATACTGTAATATCTCAAAAAATACATACGCAGCAGACTCTCAGCAGAAATCTAGAGTGTGTGTCCACAGTGTTACAGGCTACACATAGCTACTGATGCTCTCCTGCTTGTATTGTCAGCTGCCAAAATGTGTTTAGATTTGTTTGGATTTGTTTATTGCTTAATATTTAAGCAATTTGACAATGAGATCAAGGCCAGGTAGCAAATGATTTGGAAAAGAATGGGATGAAATTTAAATGAGACACCAAAGTCTCTTTACATGTGCACCATTAAGTTAATCTTTGCCTCACCATTATTTATCAAATAACCAATTCAGTCTGATTGTAGATTTAAGCATAACCCAGTAGGCATATCTAGATTTCTCATTAACATTTATATCTAGATTAATTATTAATTATTATTATTTACTCATGGAAATTCCTCAGTCTATATGCTACACATTACTTTGAACCATGTAAGGTCTTTACCTCATTACATACAATAAAGTTTTACGAACATTACATAATGAAACACATCTAATGTTCCAGTAGTGCTGTGTTTGCTCTAGTTTGTGGTTCTCCATAAGCAACTGAACCATTATGGAAGAAATAGTATACACATTGATGCTTTCACCCAAAATTATCTAAAAAAAAAAAAAAAAAGTGTCCAGACGATTTTGATTTCTTTTACCACAGAAACATCTCAGGTTATTATCAGATGTTGGCAGTGAGGAACGTTAGTAGTTTACCACTGTTTTCTATATGAGATGACAAAAATTATGCAAGAAACACACACACACACACACACACACACACAAATTTACATAACCATGATCACAAAAGGAAGTTGCTCCTCAGGTGTGTCCTTTATATTGATGACAGTGTTTGTTTCTAGAGGTTTAAAAGCCCCACTCTCCCCGTTGTTATGGATGGGGAGGCGTGTGTGTGTGTGTGTTGGAGAACCGGTGCTGGTTAGGCCTGAGGCCTCGGGCCTTTTGTTAAGTAGAGGGGACGGTAATTAGGACGGACTTCGTCTGGGGCCAATGGTCTAATTCAGTGGTGCTGTTAACAGCCTCACTAAAGATCAAATGCAGTGCAAACAGATCAAAGCGAGTGTTGGGCTGGTTTTAAGAGGGAAGCTGCAGCCTAAATTAATTAGGGCTTTTATTCACTGCAGTCAGGTGGCTGAGAGGAGACAGGTATGTGAACAGCACGAAGGCAACACCTGGTCAATGCAGGAGTGCAGCATGTCAATTAAGGCTGTAACGGAAGTGTGTGTGTGTGTGTGTGTGTGTGTGTGTCCTTGCACACCTGCCCTCGCCCCTGAATGAGGACACCTGCACCAATCTCTCACCTCCTTGTCGTTCTATTCAATTTGAACAGCCTGTCAGAGTAGAATAAAGCAGAAAAGACTCTTGAAATTGTATTCAGATGTTTTTTTCCGTTGAATATTTAGTTAGATGCCCTCCTAAAACCTTGAGCAATTTGCCGTCAAAGTCTAAATCAATTTCTTTGCAACTCCGCAGCTCAACTTAAAAAGAAAACACTAAACACATCTTCCACCCCAAAAACTCGACCTTGTTCTTAAGCATTTCTCACTGATGTCACACTTGATTGGTTCCCATGGATGATGTCAGTGTTTACTCTCTGTTTACTCAGCCCCTTCCTGAGAGATATCACACCAGGCTACCACGTGGACCTGAGCCTGATGAGGGGATTCTGTAGTCTCTAAGCCAGGGCCTCATTTAAGCCTAATCTGTTTGGCCGTGGAAAACAATAACGACGTCATCTGTAATTTGGCCCCTTGTGTCAAGTATGGAGAGGGGGATCTGGCTTTCATCTCTGAATTCCATTCCCAAACCCTTTTCACCGCAACTTCTGACTCCATTTCCACAAAATTCCCAGAGATTCCCTCCTGGGATTTTAGTGGAATTCTGTTACTGCCGCAAGAATTCAAGGCCTTGCGTCCTCCTTGTTTCTCCGTCCTCCCTTCATCTTCCTGTCGGAACACACTGTTTCCTTGAATGTTCCATGTTGCGACATGATGCAAACAGCCTATGTGATGTGACTAATGGCTGCCATACATTACGGAGCCCTATAAAGATTAAGCCCAGTGTTAAATGGAATCAGAGGGCTGTTGGGAGGTAATTACATGCCAGCCTTACAAACACCACGTTTCCTTGGGCAGCTGCCAAACCTGCTTTAGTTTTCCTCTCTGTACTGACTTAACCCCTGGCTGCAACCTGAGGGGGGATATACAGCATGTGAGCCCTACTAATGTTAGGGCACTGGATTTTTTTTAATATCCACAAGATTACCATGTGGATTTTGCATTTTAATGAGTTTCTTGTTTCTCCTGTTATATCAGATGCCAGAACCAATAAAAAGCATGACTTCTTGCCCATGCCCAGAGATATGGGATCCGATGGAGTTTTGGCACAAATACCAGCTAGACCTCCCTGATCTCATCTCCTCTTCTCATATCCTCCACCTTCCTCTACCTTGTTTCAAGCAGCATGGGTGGGAGCTCCTGGTGCACCCATCTGACATCAACCTCCTTCTGTCATTCACCTAACGTGAACTGAGTCTTGATGAATTATGAGCGTGATCAACTTTTCCGTGTCTTGTAACCAACGTGCCACAGTAGTGCTAGATGAATGGGTGGAGACGGCTGACAGGAGGTGGGTAAACTGTGACACCTCCAATCTGTATATAAGTGAATGGTAATTAGACTGGAAGGTTTGGTGTTAATACCCAGAGAAAGAGGGTAGGTCTGCTCTGTATACCTGCAGATGCCTTCGACTGCACCGCTGTGGTATCATAGTAAGATGTTTTCTAATCATTTCATGCATGCGCAGTGTTTAGGCTGTGAGGACAAACAGATTGGGCTGAATACATTACGCCATTCATTAACAGCTGCCCAGTCTGGGGACCCGATAAGTGACGAGATACAGCGTGTGTCATATCGAGGAGCTGAGCTAATTAACAGCTAATTAAGCATTCACAAGCCTAATCAGAATGG
>OMKZ01051837.1:0-13430 GCA_900302535.1 Neoniphon sammara | reverse complement strand
TTCGTCACTTCTAACTGCACACTTTTAGCTCTCTCATAGGCTTGGAGACCGTACTGAGTTTGCCCTACTCATCAAACCACTATCCCCTGTGGATGTAGTCAGTGATGTGGTAGCACAGTTTCCTGGGCAGCGTGCTGCATGGCTCGTAGCCATGAACAGACGAGACAGGGACACAGCCCTGTCATGAATATCAACCTGCTTGCTTTTTGGGTAGAGTAGTGGTTCTCAACCATGAGGCCTATGCCCCTAGGTCTCTGCAAGATGATTCATGAAATCTGGTAAATAATAATACAACAATGTCTAAAACAAAAAAAACCATTTCCATTAGGATTCCTTCCATTAATGCTCAGTAGAAACAGGGCAGCAAATTTGTGTCTAGAACAAAGGATTGCAAGAAGGCATCACTTCAGATTGTATGGGGTGTGAACAGAAAAAAGTTTAAAGGAATTCTCCAATGTTTTGGGCAAAATACCCTTTTTCCAATTTGCTCAGACTGAAACAAGATGTTCGATACCCCTTTTCTCCTCTGTGCGTCCACTGGTTCAGTTCCTATGGGTAACATTTTGTGTTAGCTTAGCATAAAGACTTGAAGTCTACAGGAGTCATTAGCCGAGTTGCTGTAAGGTTGTTTCTTTTTTTCATTTCGGATGGATATTTTGGTGGATATGTCGTTGCCGTTCAAGCCCCTTACTGCAAATACTGAACCAGCACTCTTTACTTTGACCAACCTCCCACCTTGCTCTTGTAGTCTTTGTCTGTGACATTGACAGAAGTCATCATGACAGAAAAGTTGTCCACCAGCATCGCAAACATCACACCTCTGGAGACCATGCTGATCTCAACTATCTCAATTTCATTTGGAGTGAAGGAATAACAGGTAGAAATTTAGGTTGATTTTCATTTGGAAATGTATTCAAAGTAAAGGATAACGGTATTTAAAACTCAGTGGGTTGTATGATTCCCCACCAGACTCTGTAAAACAAAGAGTGTATCCTCAGATGGTTGGCAATTTCAGCACCTACTTCATGGTGGGTCAATGAATCCATAGGAGATGCTGATCATTGGGAGAGTGGATAGAAAGCAGTAAGGGCACTTTTCCGCAACTGTTGTGTTCTGTAAAAATAACGTTTTATTCATGAAAATGTACAAGCAAAGTGGAGTAAGCTAAGTAATCATCTTTCATTCAGGGTTTAGGAGAAGAATCACTTTCTAACATTTTTTCACAATCACAACTAAATGAATGCAGCACAAACAAATGGGGGTGATTATGTCTATGCTGTCGGCTTGTGCTTCACCACTGACTTTTTTTGTCTGGATCTGGCAATCTTCTGGGACTCCTGCAGCACAGCCACAAAGAACTGGAGGCAGCCATTCCAGTGGCACAGGAGGAGGAAAATAGGGAAAAGAAATGAAATTCTAAGGAACATGTGCAAAGCCTTTAGATTGACACCTGGAAGGAGTACAAGTTATGTAAATGACATGAAAAACAGAATTAAATAAAAATAAACAGAATGTTTTGTCTAAGTATTTCCCTGTCACAAAATAAGCTGTGTTTACTGCCTAATTATGTCAAGGAATATCTTAAAAAAAAAACTGAATTAAATAAAAACTTAATTATTATTAGAAACTGAAAATAAAACCAAAAGGTAAAACCAGGCCAACATGATTTATTATACAGTGGTATGTGGAATATCTGTGATATTGTAAACTAGATTTTATAACGATCCCTATGGATATATTTTTGGTTTTCCCCTGAGAATCATGTAATACTGTTACATCTGAGCTGAAATTGCATGATCTGTCACTTGCCTTTCATTCCTTTTACATTCAAGAATGATGGCCCTTAAAATATTAATATACTTGCATAGCCACTTCAAGCTTACCCTCCTTATAATTCACTGAAAAACCTCATAAACTTGGAGCCATGGAGAACAAAGATCAGACCAATAATTCACACAAACATCATGACCCGTATGATTGTTCCAGCAACCAGTGGAATTGGGTCAGTGATTTGATGCTCCTTGAAGAAAAATGGAGTCCTGTCTGACTTTTGGTGGGTCAAATGTGTAAGTTAACAGTAAGCATGTCACCCCCCACAGATGATGCAATACGCTTTTGGACTAATCAGCAACAGCTCTGTCAGACTTTTGATATATTTTTTTTTTTTTACACTTTTAAAGAGACATTCCACTCAAACGCTATTGCAACTGTACATATTTGTTTTTAAAGTTTGGTTTTGTTGACTTCTTGTACTTAATGGTGCATTCAAATATACTCAAGCAAAACATATTTGTACAGTTCTCAAACATATGTGACACACTTCACGGCCTTTCTGATTGGTGTTGTCATCATAGTCACAAACCATAACATCCATTTTATGATGTGGAAGACAAATGACCATGGTAAACTGTGCACTGACCGTTCTATGCTATTCAACCTCAGTGAGTCTAACGTCTCTGGTCTAACTCATTGACTGCAGTTACTCTACAGCTGTTGACCCATGAAGTCACATTTTACCCCACTACAGCACAGCTGACAGTCAGAGCTTTGAAGTTTCCACATTTTTAAAGACACTGACTGTGTTGTATTTTAGTGTTTGTATGAAAAAAATGATTGATACTGATATGTTATATCCAAAATTTAAACAGATTAAAATAAATAATTAAATAAATAAATAAATAAAAACTGGGGACAATAGCTGTATCACAATCAGATTTTAAAAAATGCTAAAAAATATTGAAGAAAAAAGTTCCCTTTCTCTCAATGAATATCTCAATACATATAATTTAATAAACTCACAAATAAACTTATTTTGCCCCCTACCTTGTTAACTGAAGGCTACATAAACTTGTAGTAAAAGGAGATATAAAAGACTACATTTCCCAGACATCTCCATTTAATGTGTGATCACGTGAGCATATAAGGAAGCCCACATGTGCGCCACTTTCCCCCGTGTTTAATCCTGAAGGAGACGCAGCAGCTAGTGTTAGCCACTTCATCTAAGTAAGTTATGTAATTCAAATCATTCCGTCTGCTAGCGCTTACTTTACTGATAACCGTAGTTTCTGCTTGTTTTCTTGATGTGTGCATATGGCATGGCATATAAGCCTTTGCAGAAAAATTACAATGCGTGAACAAGGTTAGCAGACGTTAGCTAACGTAGTTAGCAAGAACGTTGTGTAACAGTTATCTGACTTAGGTAACGTTAGCAAACTCCATCAGACTGGTTATATGTATGACTTTGGTAAAGCCTGAAAGAGACTGAGTAGTATTGCTACTTTCGCACAAGACTTGTTGGCCAATAATAAAGTATTTGTCATGTCCGTGGTCTGATGTGTGTTTGAATGGCGACTGTCCTTCTCGTCATCTCATGCTAAATGCTTAATCTGTTTATTTCCTCATATTAAGCTTGAAGATGTCAACCGTATCCGCTGCCAGCGTTGAGTCAGCTCCAGCGCTTCAGGACACTGAGCAGAAGAAGCCACTAAAACCGTGCTGTGCGTGTCCCGAAACCAAGAAAGTTAGGGATGCCTGGTAAGCATCAGCCTATAGTGAGCAGACGAAAACATTTCATAGCAATGTAAAGTTATTGACCAGGGGGTATTGTCATCATCAGCAGGATTAGAAAGCTAGCCAGTTAGCTGTGATAAAGATGATGCTACACCCTGGTGATGGTGATTTGAAGGAGCATGGTTTAGCCGTGCATGTCGATGATTGCCATTGAAACAAAGTTTAATAAGATATTACATAACTGGCGTTAAAGTTAACGGCTAGATGCTAAAATGTTTTGTGAAATATCTCCTAGGACAACTTGCGCCACGTGTTAGCGTTTCACTGTTAAATGATACATTGTTTTCTCCTCTAGCATCATCGAGAAGGGAGAAGAAAATTGTACAGCCCTGATTGAGGCACATAAAGAGTGTATGAGGGCGCTTGGATTCAAGATTTAACTGCTCCATTGTGTGTGTGTGTGTGTGTGTGTGTGTTGAGTTTTGGTAAGTATTAACTTCAAAGACACTTTAACACATACCCTTTCCCTAATAATTTTATTAAATTCTACTAGGCTGTTTAAAGCATAAATTCTGTAATCCTGGTGCATGGGTGTCCCTCAGTGATTATTGATGCATGCACTGGGTGTGTGCAGGCTGCTGTACCAGACTAGAACCTCATAACATAGTAGACAGTGTGTGGTTGGGAGGGTTGGGTGTGGGGGGGCTTGTTTGCCTTTATTGTGCTTGCATGGCTTCCCATAGAACGTGCCTGAGCCCGCGTGGCTTTGCTGAGCTGTGAGGATGTTCAGTCTTAGCTGTTTCATGGCTGCTTAGTGTGGCTGAATGCTGTGCCAGTCTGTCACAATGTGCCTGTCGGAGTGTAAAAACTCATTGTGCATTTTGATCTGTCCTCTTGCAGTGTGGCTGTCTGAACAAGTGGAAGAGGACCCTGGATATTTCTTTTTTTCTTTTCTTTTTTTTCTATTTATACTTCAACCTCAAGGGATATGCTTGTACAATTTCACAAGGTGATGCGGGGAAAATGTTTTAAGTCTTGTAGAATATGACAAATGTGATATTTAATGATTGGATTGAATAAATATCCTATGCAATAAGATCCACTCTCCTTGTCTGTAATTCTCGTAAAACCATGCTGGTGATGGGGCAAATTTATGGGATTAGAAACAAACATTTCAATATTTTAAAAACTACAGTGTATTTCACTGACATGTTGATCTGCATGGTGTAAGGGCCTTCCTCCATCTGGTAAAATCCTCCTGGATTAAAGGTCCTTTCTTATTCTTCCTGTGAAAAGGCTTGCTAGCTGCAGTTGCTGTCCCTGGTATGCACTTAGGCCTAAAATAACCTCTGCCACTGCCAGTTGATACTTCACATATCTGCATTCTTCCCTCAGTAGTGTGCCATTGTTTCTGAAGTGAGCCTGGCCGTCAACAGCTATTAGCTGCATAAAATCTTACCAAATGGTATTACAACACACGCCAATTCTAGTTTATAATTATCATGCACATATGTTTTTTTTTTTTTGTTTGTTTTTTTTTTACAAACAATACAGGCTTTGTAAAAGAAATGCAGATTTTTCCATTTTGACAAAATTAAGAAAATTAAAAGATGTGGAGGTGACAAAGGTCACCTGCAAAAATGGAAGAAAATACATGGGTAGATACTGTAATCTATAAAAATGGATGTGCATACTCTTTATGTATACCACTCATATTGATCTTTGTATTTTAAGGGAATTAACATGAAAATTACAGAGATGACATCACTGACCACTGTTGAATGAAGGAATGTCAGGGTTAGTCCATTTACACAGAGTGTTGGTGTACAATCCCATCCATGTTTTTAATGCCAGTTCTGTGACCTTTCTAACCTAACAAGAACTACAACCTGCTCCTGGTTGCCATGTTTGCACACAAACCCAGGAGATAAAGCTATTTAATGGAGCAAGGTCTTCATGGAGATATGCACAAACGCCATAACTGAGGGTTGAGTCATCAGGCTTTTAATCAGTATTGTGAGAGATTTACTGCCTCAGTGTCTAATGCTATTACAATATGCACCAATAAAAGCAACAAGTCGATACAGCTTGATTGCTCTTTTCATAGATAGTCTAATGCGACCAGTGGCATGCACTATTTACAGTAGTTGTGCACGGAGGCATCAACATCTGAAAAGGCTACCCTGGCGGGAACAGCAAGTTACACACGGACACGGATGCAGATAGGTTAAAGAGTGTGAATTACGTATAGTGTCTAATGGAATGAGCCACAACCATGGAGAAGTCTCTGAGAGCTGCGACTGCTGCTGGCTGGCACGGCAGCCGGCTATATGAGGTATGAGGGTAGGCAGCTCATTTCTGAAATCTGACCTGCTCTGTCATTCTACCTTTTTCCAGTGTCCCTAAATATGCACAGGCAAAGCCCCTCTCCTGGGCCGGTGAAGTTAGGGTGTCCATTTTGTTTGGGAAGGTGCAGTGTTGTCGCTATGGAGGAATTGGGAGGGTTATTGTGTGTGTGTGTGTGTGTCATTCAAGGAGTCCCTCAGAGTCCCTCCGTTCCTTTTTATCATCTGTCCCCTCCCTCTGCCTATCACTCGCGCTTGCTGTTATGTTAAGTAGTAGGCCTGCTTTCTGTCTGCGACTCTCTGCTCCTTGGGTTTCAATTCCAAACATGGTTATCCTTCTAGGGCTCTAGCAACCCCCTCGTATCCCTCTCTCCCGCCCTGTCTCTCCCTCTCTCTCTCTGAGTTGCCAGTTGTGCCCAGAGCAGGCCAATGGGTGAGAGAAAGAGACAGAAAAGCAAGGGACAGACAACAGGAAAACATAGAGGGGAAAGACGGGGAGAGGTGAAGGCGCGCAATGAGAGAAGAAAACCATTCCAGTTTGTGTTTGTGGGGTAATAAATGAAGAGCCCGTAAGAACTTCTTCACTGAAGACCTTTCAACTGCTTACCAAGGGAACAAAAATTTCTTCCTGACATTTTCTGGTCAGTACTAGCTGTTTGTTTCCACAAAAAGCTTCAAAGAATCTAGTTCTTTAAATGGGACAGCAAGTTTGAGTGGATAAGTAATTTTTGCTGCAAAGGATTTTGTTCCTTGTGGCTTTGTAGACATCAAGAACATTTCTTGAACCGCTGTTAGAGGAGTCTTTAATATGAGCACAGGCAACTCAACGGTGCTTGACAGTGTGCTCTGGGCCCATCCTGTCTGCAATGGCTGGAGCAACAGCACAGAGGGAGCCATCTACCATCTGGGCAACACCATGCTGTTCTTGGGCTACATGGGGGGCAGCGGGGCTTATGGATGCTTGTTCATCTTCGGCTTCCTGGCTCCCTCCTTCCTGTGCCTGACCCTGTGGGGCTGGCTGACAGTGTGCGGCCTGGACGTCTTCACCTGGAACCTGCTCCTGCTGCTGGCCTGCCTGGCCCAGATCTGCCACCTCTTGTACCGGCTGCACCAGGAGGGCTTGCCCAGCGAGGAGCTGACCACCCTCTACCAGGCGGTCTACCTCCCCCTCGGGGTGCCCGTCCAAGTGTTCAAGGAGATCGCAGGCGCCTTTGAGAACAAGGTGGTGGAGCTGAGGGCAGGGGAGACGTACGCTGTGGAGGGCAAGACGCCCATTGATCAGCTGTCCTTTCTGCTGTCTGGGAGGTGGGGTGCGTGTGTGTGTGTGTGTGTGTGTGTGTGTGTGTGTGTGTGCGCGCGCAAACGGAATTTTTTTGCCATTTCCATTTATTTGATATTTGTCATAGTCAGTAGTCCTCCAGCTGTCATTGGGGTTGACTATCACTGAATGCACACCCAAAACCCCAAGAGATGTCTTAAGTAATAACAGCTGTTAGGAAGAAATTTTCGAGAGCAAAGTTCCTATTTCGATATCCTCCACCTCTTTTATGATGCTGGCAGTCTGTTGCTACCCCAAAGAATGCCATTAACTAGAGATTTTCTATTATTTGTTGTATAAAAGCAGAAATGCATGATTAAATGTCATAATCCTGGAATCCACACACAGGAATGTTGTAAACGGTATTTTTGTAAGTGACTCACCAATGTGCTGTCTCTCCCCAGGGTGCCAACTGGTATAAAGTGATATCTTTATACTTAGGGTGGGAGTGGACACTGACATTGTAAACTGCTTCTCTTTAATTCCCTTAAATGTTGTTCCCTGTGTTGACAGCTCTGAGAGTACAAGCCAAATTTAGAACACAAACAAGTTTATGTGATAATGATTTTTCACAAATCTAAAACAGTGGCTGTGAAGTGGGCATGTTAACATGTTATATTGTAGTTTAGTCTTATGTAACTGTCTATGGCAAGCTGCAGAAGGTAACTTGTTCCAAATCTAAAGATTAGCATATAACTATTACATAATCATCATTTTTAGCGGTTTTGCCTAATGGATTTGATGTCAACCTGAATCAAACAGGGGCCAGCGAGCTCAGTTCATAGATTGCCTGCTATTTGGTATTACATGACATATGCCACTTTAATCCAAAGAGCAGCACTAACAGCACAGTGAGAGACTACATTTATAGCATGGATGCCCCAGTGGAAACCCCAATAGCTGGCAGTGTTAGTGCCTTGCTCTACCTATTGAGCTACACAGGGAACTGAACCACTAACCCTGGCAGTGTTAATGCTTCATTTGGCTTTGCAGCCAAATGAAGGCTTCCTGATTATTGTGATGGATTATCTTGTTCTGTGGAAGTAGTTTTTCATACTGTAAAAGAAAGAATGGCAGCAAATGACTTCTGCTGAAGGGAAGAAAATGATATCTCTAACAATGCTGACTGAGATAAACCAGGAATAATGGAAGGAAAAGGGAAACCCATGGACAATGGGCACACACGGGAAAAACACTGGTATTATCCTTTAACTGGAAAATGTTCTGTGTATATACAAGGTACTGTATATCATTCATTCTGTCCGTAGCTGGCAAATATTGACGCTAATGTGCGTCCAAGGTCTGGACTGGCCTTGCAAAGTGACCTCCAGCTCTCTCTCTTCTATCATTATCACTCCCTAATCCCCGTCTCTTTTAACCTTGCATTTCTCTCCCAGGATCAATGTGTCTTTGGAGGGCCAGTTCCTGCACTACATCCACCGCCACCAGTTTATGGACTCTCCAGAGTGGGAGTCTCTCAGGCCAAATGAGGAGGGAAAGTTTCAGGTACAATACCCCACAAACTGTTAAGGAAATTTGAAGTGTTGCAGTTGAAGGATCAGGAACAGGAAACCTCGGATGGATATCAGGTTGCCTTTTGTTGCCTCTTATCCAATTCGGCATCTGACTGATAAGCTGAACAGGGGAAAACAGTTGTCCTCTTGTCTTTCACGTATACTGTTGCTTCAGATTAGCTAAAGCAGAAACAGGCTGGAAAGTCATGTTGACCATCTTCATCTTCAGTTATACCCAGGAGTAAAGCTGTGCTAAGTGCTGAATCCAGCACGTGGCAGGTATTTTCATTAGGCAACAGTCGAGTCCATAATGTTAAAATTGTCACATTAATCACATTAAATATTAATCAAAATATGAAACATGGCAGTTGAATTTGTCAGCGGCAAATGTGGCAGCGGTTCTCAACCCTGGCCTCAAGTATCATCTATCCTGCAGGTTTTTGTTCTTGCAAAACCATATCCAGTTATTAAAGCAATACTCCAACATTTAGGGCATAATACCCTTTTTCTGACTTACCCAGACTGAGACAAGATGTTTGATGCCATTTTCACCTCTGTACGTTCACTGGATTGGTCCTGATGGTTAGCATTTTGTGTTAGCTTAGCATAAAGACTTGAAGTCTACAGGAGTCATTAGCCTAGCTCCGTCAAAATGAAAAAATACACCTTACAGCAACTCCGAAGCTGTCTTATTTACACAATATATCATGTTTGTTACACGATTATGAAATACACGTCTGTATTTTTTTCAAATACAGTTTTTGGTGTCAGTGTCTAATTTTACTTGCTCTAATGAATGGCCATATGGTGATTTATAAAATTATTGTGAAACTAAGAAGATATGACACAGGGATTTGAGGGATAGTGATTGACAGGTCATCTATCCATTGCTGATAAAGGGGGCATGACACAGTGTAAATACACAGGACTGAAACTGAAATTGACAGTGGTAATGCACTCTTTCGCTGTTTGCCCACCGCCGTTCAACAGGAAAGAACAAAATGAAAATGACAGTGGATCGCCATGACCCTCAGTAAGTCATTCTTTGTAACAGTGCGCCCACTAACCTAAATGTGAACTTCATCTGTGACATGGACCGATATGGAGTTGGCTAGTGTTAGCTTACGATAGCACTGTGGTAACAGTTACTGTTAAGTTTTGGCTTGATATGCCATTCACTTTTATGCAGCCTGCAGGTGAGTCGGTCAGTCTCAGTGGGTATGCTCCGTGAATGTCAATATTCAAAGTAGGATGTCTTCCTTCGGCTGTGGGCTCAACTCAGGTCCCTCCTGCTCCTCCCTTTTTACTCTACTGTGCAGACTCACACGTCAAGGTCAAAGGTTGGTTGCAATATGGCGCCAATCAAAAGCGTGATTTTTGAGCTTCAGAACGGCCTCGTGGAACCCAATGGGTGACGTCACACTCACTACGTCCATATTTTTTACAGTCTATGGTGTAATTACAGCATGCGTATGTGCATCATTAATACATGCATATGTACATCATTAAAATACATGTGATCATTACAACAATGTACATGTGCATCATTGCAGCATGTAAATGTGACCATTGCAACATGTACATGTGCAGAGTTAGAGTTAGAATCATTACAACATGGACATTTGTGTCACTTTTGCATGCACCCTTGCGCAGCATGGTTATGTGTATTGTTACAGCATGCATATGTGCATCATTATAGCATATGCATTTATGTGTGTATCATTATAGCATGTACATGTGGAAAAATACATTCTCAGTGGCACATCATAAAGCTGTTTGGGTTAGCACATTTCCAAAATGTCAGCTTCTCAGGATGTAACAAAAGCAGCCTTGGTTTTAGCTTGACCACCAAGCAGTTTTCATTTAATATCCAATTAAATTTTAAAGGGGTAGAATTTTTTTCAGCCCATGTTATCCATCAGTGAAGTTCAAATGTAAACATCACCAACATTGGAGTTACAGCATGTTCACACATCAGCAGGGATAAGCAGCTACCCTTGCACAGAGTTTCCTCCTCATACTTGAAGCAGGTTGGTTGGCGTCCGGCTTAGAGGCGCTCTGGGTGTTCAGGGCACTGACAGTCAGTCCAAGGGTCAAACCAGTGGTGCTAGCTGCCCTCCCTGATTGACCCATATACTTTTCAAACAACATCCACCTTTTGATTTTTATTAAGAACACTACACTCGGGAGGGATCCCAGACTCTGCTGCTTAAATGGACTGAGGAGATCTTCATCCAGTAATCATTTTTGTTCACTTCTCCCTGTAGTTCCCCTGTAATTCTGAATCATTGGCTGTGGAGAATTGTGTTAGGCAGATGAAACACACCGGGCATAAGAAATGTGTGGGTTTGAGGGAGAGAGAGAGAGAAGAGAGAGAGAGAGGGAGAAAGAGAGAGAGAGAGACCATGAGTTTAGGCTCATTGCCAGTACATGTGGGCTGCTGCTCTAGTAAAGCATTCAGATCAGAGCTTGACAACAACACACTCAGACACATACACACACGTTTCATAGTGATTGAATTAGCATTGCAATGTTCTGCAGCCTTGTGGATACAAATAGACCAATTATAGATTAGCAGATTAGATGCAGGGGAGCTCCCACTTACAAATGGGAGATAAAAAAAAAACTATAGAAACTGCAATGTCTTAATGCAAAGTTTACACTTTGTTCTACATCTGATCAGTGAGATGTATTAAACCTCACTTCAATACAGACATTTTGATTTGATTTTTTTTTACTTCCCTTTGTGGGTGTGAGCTCACCTTGCATCTGTTGTTTGTTGGATTCTGAAGCATATGCATCCCTGCTTGCAATTCTTCCCAAAAGGCACAGATTCAGTTTATGCTGTTTTGATTTCAGTAGATACACAACGATGAAAATGTACCAGGATTGTAGGTGTGAATTAGTTAGCTATAGTCTCAAGCTCAGTCACAAGAACAGATTTCTGTGATTTTATATTCAAACCTATTTCGGTATTTCTCGCCTCAATCATTTATGTATGGGTGTGCAGTATTGACATTAAAATGAATTACAAAATCATCATAGATTTACAACACTGTGAGGGGCTGTTGTCTTAAATGCCTTGTTCTGAAATGAATCATGCAACATGTTGTGCATGGCGCTAATTACTGTAAATATTGTAACCTTGAAAAAGACTTAACTCTCTCTCTCTCTCACATACATACACACACACACACACGCACACTTTTTCTTTGTCATGCTCTGCCTAAGCCCTGGGCCCCCTGTTTTTCTCCGTGGGTGGTAGACTGAAGCCACACCCTCACCCAGGAAGGCGTCTCTTTCGTCACATACACACACACTTTAATGACTCCCCGCCGCTCTGGGCTGACTGTGAGAGCAGAGCAGGTCTGAACAGGTGGACAGGCAAAGCAAGACCACAGTCACGGCTGAGAGACAACACACACACACACACACACACACACACACACACACTCAAAACATGTTTCCCTGCTTTTTCACTTTGCTTGAATTAGTTTTGGTGGCTTCTAGCATAATAACAGACTTCAGTAAAATAAAGCATTGTCAACTATTGTAATACTGTAGATACACAATTGCTGAAATCCCACTGAAAATCAATGTAAGATTCCAATAATATTGCTAAGGGGACTTTTCTTTATCCTATATACACACATTTTATTCTGTATATATATATAATTATACATCTTTGTATGAACTTGCTGTGATAGCATCTTTATAAATCATGTGCTTACTGTGGTTCTTCTTTACAGGGGGATTTTGTGTAATGGGGCACTAATGAAATTACTAGTTTATCCTTCAAAGCATCATGTAACTTATGATAATTAATGGCATTTCTTTCATCTCCTGCAGTATTCAAATAATGTCTTTGTCAATGTGTTTGTGTTCGCAGTATTCAGTAGTATGTGCACAATGATCTTAAAGTACTTTATTGTATTTTTATCTCTATACTATACTATTACTATAGTATTACTATAAAGTTGCTAGAGAGGCTATATTTCAATAATATTCTACCAAAATATGCTATAGGATTACTACTTTTGTCTGGTAGGACAATGGTTATGGAAGATTGGTAGCAGAACTTTAAGTTGACTTTTGGTGAGCTCCTACTGATCAAAGTAGGAGAAACCAAAGTAATCAATTGGTGCAAGCAAATTGATCTAAAGTTTTGGCAGATTCTGGCCACCAGTCGTCGCCAGAAACCATTCTTTATTTCCAAACCCTATCCCTCGTTTATAACTGTATGCACTGAAGTTATAGCAGGACGTCAGTGGATGTCACACCGAGCACCCATAAAAGGCCTAGATTGGACCAGTTGTTGCTTTTATCATTATAAGTGCAAAACTTAAGCATAAACTTCCAGACATTTATTTGAAATCCATATCGGGGAAAAAAAGGGAAAGAAAAATCACACGAGGTGACGAGGTGGCATGCAGGACAAATGCTCTCTCTAAAATGATAGTTTAGTGACCACAGGGCAAACAATTTATCATGCTGACCAGATAACAGGCCAATTTCTTGTATGTCATCAGTCATTGCTCCACTTTGTTTCTGGGGTTTATTTTTTTTTTTTTTTTTTTTTTTTGAAAACAGTTTTCGAGGTTTTGGTGTGAAATGATAAATGCAGGGAGGGACTTTTCCATCACTTAATGGTTTAGTGATCCCCTCGAGGATGTCCAACATGTGATTTTATAAATATATAATTAAAACAAACACAGATTTAAAACAGCAAAGAAAATATTGATA
>OMKZ01051836.1:0-21324 GCA_900302535.1 Neoniphon sammara | reverse complement strand
AAAAAAACAAAAAAAAAAACCCAAAACAAAATGAGACATCTTAAGACAGCTGCCTGCTGCTCATTTTATGGAATTTGCCACTGGAGGGCGAACTGAGCCAGGCTTAGTGGAAAAAAAAAATACAGCACCGTCACAATGGTACATGTTGTGACTGTATGACTGACAATTCTGTATTTCATAACTACATGGTACTAAATACCAGTTTACAACTCAAAGCATTATAGCGTGGAATATTGAGAAAAAAAATCTGAATTTGCTCGCAAATGATTACACATTTTTTTTGATTCCTTACCCTGACATTATGTAATACTTCAAGCAGAGCTTAGCAAAAGATATTGCCACATAGCAATAAACAATATGTAAAAGCACAATACAATAGTGAACAGAAATAGTGACAAGGTGCTCTAGTATTGCTTTGTATGAGAGAATTCCCTCATTCAACTTCCCTACGAATCTAAACATTTATAAAAGAAAAACTTGGAGGAAAAATGTCAGGATCAACAAATTACTTTCTCGTGTACTTTTTCTGCCAAACATGGCAGCACAGCAAACACATTTCATAGCAGATGCTGCTATAGCTAGCAACTATATGGCATTTGCAGGAGAAACATTATACAGTATTTCACTGATAGATTTGCTCCTTCATACAGCGTTTTCTAGTTTTCAGTTCCAGTTTTGCTGACAGCACACAATGATTTGACACATTCCAGCCCACTCTGGATTCTGTGTGGGTTTTTGTTGGGTTCAGGTAAAGTGGTGCAGTCAAGGAGACAAGTGGTAGTGGGGTGAAATCTTAGTGGTAAAATCCACAGTGGGCACTGATCAAGACTCATCAGTCATGTAACTTGGAGTCTGGTAAACAATCAAAGGTGTGATAGTCACTGAAGACAATACTTGTCTTCTCTCACACACACACACACACACACACACAGATATCCCATCGGCTCAGGACATGTGATGTCCATTCATTCTTTTCAGTCAGTGAAAGTGTGTGTTCACTTTAGAGAAGCTCTGCTTCATCCTCGTCATCCTCCGAGCCTGAAGGTCCCTGCCGAACTTCCTCGTACCATTTATTGGTCAGGGTTTTCATCTGGATACGGCCATGCAACAGGTCCTGTGACACAGACATTACACATTAGAATAAACCTGCACATCAGCACACATGTGAGCGTAAGCAACACGCATGAACACAAGAACATGGACATACACACTCCAGACTGAAAACACACACTGAAGACTAGAGCCCAACTGATACTGCACTTTTGGGGCCGATGATGATCTTGATATTTGGAAATAAAGACTCTTCCAATAATGATATATTGGCCAATTTTTTATGCATTAAAAAGACACATTTGTAGCAAAGAATCATCAGTATGGTATTCCAATTATTCTAATCTATTCTAATAATTCTAATCACTCTTTATAAATTATCTCAATTGTTTTTACTGCAAAATGTACTGTCTTTTTTGCATATCAGCTACCATATATGCCAATATTGATATATATGCAATGAGACAATATTGGCCTATAATTAAACATGCCAAAATGATCAGGCAATCCATGCATACACACAGAGAGACACGTGCGCTGTGTGGGCATACATAAGATCACATACACCCCCTGGCACAGACAGATGGATTAAACAGAAGGAGGTAGTGGAAGCAGAGGAGTGGAAGACCAAGCAGAGACAGCCTCCTATCAAACCGATAAGACTGGAAAACAATGAATTATGTATAAGGGATTGTGAGCGAAATCATGCAGCCTCCTGGGTGATGCAGAGCATTGATATCGCACAGCAAAGCCAGGCACTTACACACAAATGACACTCTACCCCCCCCTCCATACCTCCTGGGTGAGCCTGCGAGTGAAGAAGGGGTTGAGGTACTTAGCATCGAGCCACATGAAGCCCTTCAGATCCTGTCTATGGTAGATCTGAGCCTCGTACTCCTCCTCTGTGAGTTCTGAAAGATGCTCCGACTCAATCGCATTACCCTGGAGGGAAAAAAAGGGGGTGTGGGGGAGCGGGGGGCAGAGAGGCAGAGGAAGAAAAGAGAGAATAGATGGAGTGATGTAAGATGAAAGGGGAGTGAGCAAGAGGTGAAAGAGATGGAGGAGAGACAGGAGGGTGCAGGGCAAAGTCAAAACGGCAGGACAGTGGGGGGTAAGAGGACAAACAAGGGAGGCGAGATCAGAGAGGAAACAAGAGAGGTGATTACATCAAAAAGGACATGAGAGAAGGATACTGGTATCTTGGGGTGCAACATAAGATTTGACTACATTTAACATGGACATTCATACAAGATATACAAACACACTAGGGCTGGGTGATATGGACAAAATCAAATATCCCGATTTTTTTGACCGAATACCTTGATATCGATATTGTGACGATACTGTAAGAATGACTATTGGTGCTTTCACAAAATACTTACGCACTGCTAAACAATCATAGTCTTGTATCATGATATCGATATAATATTGATATGTTGCCCAGCCCTAAAATATATAAATAAGGCTACATTGATCAGAATACAATCTATTTCAGTAGAACACAATGTTTTCCATCCTTCATATGCGACCCAGTATTGAGAATGAGAGCTAACTGAGTCAACTAAATTAAGAAGTGTAGCTTGTATTTTGATGTCTCTGGGAAATTGTATTCGTGCCAGCTGTTATTGTGCATTTGTGCCTCTCCAAGTGTTTGCGCCTCAGAGTGAATGTCTCTGTGATGAGAGCTGTTTGCTCCCCAATGATGCAGCGTGCCTGACGCAAACCACAGGCAACCCTTTGATGTGCCTCCCCCTTAAAAATAAATAAATAAATAAATAAAAAATACAGGAGGAATCTCATGCCAGATGCGAAGATGACATAACTGGCATCGATGCAGCTGACAAATTGAAAGTATGCATGTGAGTGTGAGTGCGCGTGTGTGTATGTGCGTGTACTTCCATCTGTTCTAAGTGAAACCAAGATGCTTTAACCATTACCATTTTCTCAGTCTTGCTGAGATTGATGTCTTTCTTGTTTTTGCGTCGAGACTGGCTATCCTCAATGTCCATGATACGGATGAGAGGCATGGTCCCGCCCCCCAGGAGGAGGATGGTGAAGAGGACAATGATGATAGTGGTGGTGCCAATAAGTTGGCGCTTCTCGATGGGCTCCAGGCCCAGATGGAGGCTCAGGGCATAGGGGATAGCACCTCGCAAACCTAGCAGACAAAATGAAAAAGGTAGAAAGAAGGACGGGTATAACTATGAAAGGAGTGTGAGAGGGTACGTACGAGAAATGCCCCATCATCTCTTACTGAAACTACTGGGACTCTCTTCCAGAGGACATTACAATGCTCACTACAGCTGCATGGGTCATAAGATTCACTGCATCATCTCACCACTGAACCACATGATGAACATCATCTTGGGTGTGATCTTGTGGTCTCTGAAAAAGTTGAGCAGGAACGACAAAGGGAAGATGTTCACCGCTCGACCAAGAAGAACCAAGACCTACAGACAGGGAGGGGATCAAAGACATCAGGAACTAGGTTTAAAACATTCACACAAATTCCAAAGAGGCAAGAGCACTTACTATGCACCAGATGACGAAGGAGATTTCAAACTTATGAGGGAAGCTGAAGATGGAAAGACCGAGGAAGGCAAATACACATGTTTCTGGAGAGAAGAAAAAAAGGTGAAAAGTCGTTTTGAGAAGAGCATGTACAGTAAAAGGGATAACAAAGAAGATGGGTGAAAGGAGAAGATTTACTGACCACACATGAAGGCCACTGTGCGCAGTGTCTGCTGCATGAGGATCTGTGTGACGGGAGACAAGTTGTGATGGGTGTAGTGAGACATCACAATTCCCGAGAATAGGATGGACATGATTCCTGTGGGGAGAGAGAAGAGGAAGGGATGTTCAAGTGCAAAAAATAATAATAATTATACAAACTCATGTGAAGTCAAAGATGCACAACAACTCCTGTCAATTGTGTGTATGTGCATGTGAGCATGTGTACCCACCAGACAGCTTAATCCCCTCTGCCAGGCCATATGGTAGGTAGGCAAAGATGATCATCATGCCGAATTCAAGTGAAGGAGTCTTCCTCAGGTCAAAGTGTTTTAGAAACTGACCAAGGAGTTAAGGAGTTTAAATAAGAGAAGAGACCTGAAGAGATGGTATAGCAGGGTAACTATACTTCTATGATCAGATGCGGAGCAATCAATAGATCAATATTTCTTATCAACACAACTTTCGTAAACACAACCATTTTGCTTTACAGCATAAAATAATATATTTGTGCCCTTGTGTCTGTACACATTAGTCTGTCCCTTGCAGGAGCTAAATCATAAGTAGTTGGTCCAGATTGGGCGTTGCAGCTATTGCTCCATTCGCCTGTGACAGTGCTTAGGAACCGTTCACAGCGATGCTGCAAACAGCTGAGTCATTTTCATGTATCATGGGGCCATTGTGTAATCTGGGGCTGCCAAAATGGCTGTCAGCCTCTCCTGTCTCATTTTCTTCAGGGAAAAAAGGCATAAGATGGAGGAGGGGGGCATAAAGCAACTTTCTTAGTCACGGTGTGTGACTTGGAACATCCATCCAAACAAATCCACCCCCATTCTCCTGAAAAGGGTCCAAACCTAACTATGTCAGGATACAGTCTGTGCTCATCTAACAGGGGACCGCACCTTGACATGAGGTCAGCTCCCATGTTTTCCAAGCCTGGGATATGCAGAGCCTCGAGAAAGCGGAGATTTTCTGAGGCCCAGACCCACAGGCTATTTGCTGCTTTGAACATGGATGCAGATTGTACTCCGCCCTGCTTGTCTATGAAGGCCACTGTGGTCTCATTGTTTGTCCTCACTAATCCATTCTTCCCACTTGCCAGTGGGTCACAGTGTTATACAACTAACAGAACTGCTCTCAGCTCTGGTAAGCTGGTGTGGCTTTATGAACAGCCTCATAAAGTCTCCGTAGGTGTCTCGTGCAGGAGCCCCAGTGGAATCGCAGGGTGTGTTACTGACATGAGGCAGAGGAGGTACATTTAAGTGAAAGCTGTTACTTGTCTGCCCGTCTCCTTGACAGGTGTCTGTCTGGGTTATGATACAAGATCAGAGCATAGTAGAGTGAGCTGCAGAGCCCAGATATAGAACTTGCTGGCTCATCCAGGTGCACTCTTCTTCCAAGTGATTGCAAATCCTACCTCAGTTAGGTGTTTTAACCAACTGTTCTGTGTGGAACATGTCCCCCTCTCAAGACACGAGAACCACATCATCTAAACAGGAAAAAAGATCATCCAAATTCCTTTTATGGCGCAGTGATTCATGAGCTGCGTTCATACACTTTGAGAAAGTGCAGCAGGTCAGGAAAGAACCAAATGGCATCCTGTTGCATCAGTAGGCTGTCCCTTGAGTGGCAAAGATCAGCAATTTCCCGTGCCTTGGTACCACTGGGACGTGTGAGTAAGTCTGTGTCCACACTAAGCTGGGTAAATTTGAAAACACTTTTTTTCCCTCAGTTTTGGCGTCTTGTCCACACTCTCATGGAGTATTCAGCCACCAAAAATGGATATTTTCAAATATGCCCACTAAGTCTTGCGTTGTAGTGTGGAGGATTTGCGCGGAGGAAAATTGGAGGATTTCAATAATGCTTAAGATTAACTGCCATGGGATTACACTCATGTAGTAGCCAACACATAAAATGACTTGTACTCGGTTACTTTTAAAAATAGCTCAACTTCATATCCCAGACAAAGAAGTCTGGCTTGCTTTTGTCCATTCTGACTGAACAGGAGGGCCTCTGCTACAGGGGATCAAGCTCTCTTACTCAACATACTTATTCTTTGGTGACAGCTGAAATGAGGATGTGGAGAGGGCCATGACATAGCCCATTACACCTCTGGTAGGGTTGTTTAACTGCCCCACCATTTGATATGCTAAGACAGGCCTTGCTATCACTAGATAGCTGTTGGATTCCAACCACAGCTCTGGTCTGTGGTAGAAATGGCTCCAGTTCTGCTGGCACCACATGGTTGGAAGAGCCTGGCAGACGATACATTCCAGTGAGTCTACAATCCCTAGAGATGCAAGCTTGGCGCCTGGGCACTGGAAGCACCGCTATTGGGAACCGATGGTGGTCACCATTCTGGGGCATGAAGGGTAATACTCACGGATAATGGAGTCTCACATGACACTCCATTAGCAGCAGTGTTGTTCAGCTACTGAAGGAAAGTGGAGGCAGAATGCAGGTGTGCTTGCTTTACATAGAATAACTTATAGGGTCATCCTGATTGGCTGAGCATGTACATTAAAATTTTCTGCATGCTGAGGCAACAAGATGAGTGGTTCAGCCAACAGAGCTTTGTGTGAAACCTATGTTAAATAGAAAACACACACACACACACACACACACACACACACACACACACACACACAAACAAATGCACGGTGTGGATACGAGGGCAGAGATGAGTCCAGTGAGGGTTCCCAGAGCAGCAGAACCAAAGAACATTTTAAGGAAGTAGCCCAGCGCCTGCACAAAAGTCTCCCAACCTGTTACCATGGAGTTGTCTGAGCGGGAGAAAAAGCCCTCGGCCGTGCTGAAACACAAATAAAGAGGAAAAAGAGAAATGAGATATAAAGCCAGTTTGCATTTAAAGCCGAGTGTCACCCACAGACATTTTGTGTTGCTGTACATCTCCCTGGCCCTAGAGGGCATTGATGCTCCATCACTAAATCACAATACATACACAGTAATTGTGTTGGATGTTCGTGTGTGGACAAGAATGTAGGCACTGTATTCTTGCTCATGTAAATCCTGTTTGCTACACTGTAACTGGCTCCAATGCATCATCCTTTTAGTGGCTGACATGAAGGGTAGTGTAGGGAAATTCCCTCTGACACTGAGTTACTTGCATATTAAAGGAATACAGTATACTTGGTTATCATCTGAGACACATGAATGCATTCTGAAAATCAAAATCCTACTTCCAAGAGCAGTGAGGCTTCCAGAGGCCCATTCACATTGAGACAGCTAATTGTAAAATAACTACTGTATAAAACATAATGGTACATTGTTGCTCAAGTATTCACACTACAAAGATCTTGTGACAAATTCCTCAGCAACCAAAGCCATAAACTGCAGGGGGGAGCTGCCGGATTCTTCAGCCTCTTTCTTACTTAAAACATTAAAAACATTTTCAATCAATCAAACTAAAAATCCTACCAAAAGGAAATCACAACCAAAATTTTTCGTTATAGTTTTGGTCATTAGTTATAATATTGCTCACTCAATTCACAAAAACAAGAAAAACCTTTTAGTTATAGTTATCTTTATAGTTGCCACTTTACTGTTTTACTCTCTCCAGAATCTTTGTCTATTACATTAAAACTCCCAGTCAAACACAGTTTAATCATAAAGCAGCTCTTGAACCCTTATTAGTGAACTTGTAACAAGAGACTGTGTGGTTGTGATGTAAGACTGGGTCAGAGATGTAGAGTAGCTTTCCAAGAAAGCCAGTCTAAGTGAGGTGCTAACAGCGAGCGAACTGCCAGGGCCGTTCAGCTTATCTATTATTCATGCACTCATTTACTCTACAGAGGCATTCAGACACTTGAGATCGCTTTGCTCACTTAGCTGGGTGTGAGGAGGGACAGAGGAAGGGTTGAAGTGAGTACAGAGACAACAGATAGAATAACAGTGATACACACAAAACAAGGGAATCCTGCCAACAGTCCGTTTCTGTCTAACTTGTCTGTCAAGATTCTGTTTGTGTATGTGTCCAGCCGTCTATTGATAAAGTCTTGGGGAAAAAACAACTTTGAGAGTGTGATACCGAAGGAACTGGCTGGCATTGTCCCGCTTGTGTAGAACAAGTTTATGCATGTCTAGAACAATGACGTTCTCAATCATTTGTGTGAGCTGCCAGTTATGTGAGATTTACTGAACCAATTCATATTAACATTAACTTAACTGATTCAAACTGTGTCAATGCAGCAGCAAATAGTAAGATACAGGTAAGAATACAACAAATATAAAAAAAATACGAAAAACTAACAATATGTCTTCATCAGTTTCAGATTTCCTAATTGCAAGGAAAAAAATCGAAGGAATTGGGAAGCTTTGAATTACAAAAAAGTATACAAACTTAAACTGACTTCTGAATACTGTGGTTATCTAAACTGTGGCGCTCTCCGTTTTGCCTAATGTGGAATTGCCTGTCTATCTCGTACAATGTGGCTGGTGCATGTTTGACATATGTTGGCGCCTGCAGGAATGGATGACACAGTTTGTGCCTCTAAGCCTTTTCCATCATATGACATGCTAGAGGCACATTACAATGTGTGTGTCTGTCTGTGTGTTTAGGTGTGTGTATGTATGTCTTTATGTACATTTGACCACTATCAGGCAGTGCTGGAATGTCTCTGCCTCTAATCACATTGTTAGGGTCTTAAGGCCATATTCCTTAGACAAACTCAGGGCGACGGCCTGTGCAAACAACATGTAAAGGTGTCCTACACCCAGGAGAATTAAAAGGACATGAGTGAGAAGCTCTTACTTGGTGAGTACAATGGAGACAGCGTCGTTGAGGATGCTCTCTCCAAACACCAGCATGTTGAGGACCGGGTCCACATTGAGGGCATTGAAGATGGCGATAGTAGCTACGGGGTCTACAGCCGAGATCAGGGAGCCAAAGGCAAAGCTACAGCAGGAAAGAACAGGGATGAACAGAAGTTAACAGTTAGCCAGTAATGATAAGAGACAGGAACAACACTAATGCAAAAATAAATGTATACAACAGAATAGCTACAAAGACATAAAACCACATTCCTAGTTGTGTATATGCAAACTGGGTCAAATGCAGGCACAAGGAAGTGAGTCATAATAAAACAAACAAAATGAGTGGACACACACACACAAACAAGCTACCGTTTGTTGTTATCAAAAGCCCTCTTTGAACCTTTTGCAAATGTACTCTCACACACATATGCACAAATGAGCAAGCCAACGTGCACATTAACAACCCGGAGCTTCTCCTCCTCTTAAAAAAGCAAACGGGTGTGGGGTAGGAAACAGTTCATGTTTTGGTTATCTCTTGCTAGGAGGAATGTCCTACTGGAACACTAATGGGTAGACTCTGGAGTTACAGTTGGGCTGGCTCTGTCAAGCTGTATGGTAGTTTGGAGAGTGAAAGTGCTAGAACTGTCAGTAGGGGGCACTACTATGAAACGCCACAACCCATTTTCCTTTGATGTAATTCTGGACTGATAGTGTGCTTTTTCTGAGAACACTGGAAAACCTGCGTCAGAATATAACAGTGTGAGATTTAAACCCCCCACAACCACACGATGCCATGGAGAGATAACCTGCTTTCCTGCCCGTGCCACTTTCTACAAATGTCTACAAATTATACAGATGCGAGTGCAGCTCTCACCTATCAGTCATGGTCATCTTGTAGATAACATCAGCCTGAGAAAAACAAAGAGAGGTGTGCACATCAAAGACACACACACACACACAAACAGAAAGAGAGAGAGAGAGAATTAAAACATTTGGTTGTATGTCAATATCTATAGAGCAGGCAAGGGCAGGAACAACATAATAAGTGCTATTTGGAACTATAAGCTAATTAATATTTCTCTGATGTTCTGAATGTAATTGGAAAAAAGGGAGAAACAAGATAAAATGAAATTAAATTAAATTAAAATGGAAGAGAATCACAATATCTGCCTCTTAAAGACTAAAGGGTTAAAACATGCTGTTTGCCAAGAGGAGACACTTGGAATTACTAAATAACTCAATTTCCCCTTGGGGATCAATAAAATATTCAGATTCTGATTCCACTTCATCAGGACACATCTATAAGAACTATTTTCCATTTTTTTATGAATTCAGAAATCCCAATGATAACCAGCATTGTTTTACAGATACTACTAGATTCCTCACCTGACCAAGGAAATAGATGCCTCCTCCTACAATAAAGGCAGAGATGGCTGTGCCAATCACAGCAAAGAGGGTGATGGAGCCAATGTTCTGGAAGAAGTTACCCTAAATACACAGATGCAAACACAGCATAAATACATAATGTGCTTAGTGCTAAGACACTGTATGTTACATTATGTTACATAACATGTAGCCGGCATTAAAAAGAAAAGTAGGGCATAGGCACAGGTACAGCAAAGATAGTCCTAGTTACACTGTGAGCGACACGTACAGCCGTGCATGTTCTTGTATCTCAACTGTTGTCTGTTGGGGTAATTCAGTGGTATTAGGAATGATGAGACAGGCCACAACAAGAATTTAAAAAACACCAGTTATAAATACAGGAAAAACTTGACTGACGGTGCAGAGCAGGGCTGCACATACCTACATGCATGCAGACACTGAGGCGTACTGTACCTTATGCAAAGAGTATCCAGACTCAAAGATGATGGGTGGCAGGAGCAAAAGGAAGAACATGTTGGGTCGGAACATCTCCTCTTCCTTTTGGGGAGACAGAGACAAAGTTAGGCCCAGTCCACAGGCTGGTGAAAGCAAAAGTTTGAGTCCTTCGACATTAGCAACAACTGCCATTAATATGACCTTGAGGGAAAGCCGTTAACTGCCAACTGGTGCGGTGAGGCGGTTCACCGGGCAACAGTGGAAGGCTGTGGAAGTACAGGGAAACTGCCAAGTGTAAGTGTTTGTGGCTGCATGTGTATGAAGCTAGGGGTTGCGTAAATGAGCGTAAATACTCAGAAATCTTTTCCAGGTTCAATAAAATAAAGCTCAACAAAATGAATAGAGTGGGAAAGTAGCCTATTAAATACAGGTAACAGGCAACATATTTCCATCCAACAAACGATTGAAGTGATTCCAAAAAAACTTTGTCAGTGGAGGGTTGTTGTACATTCTGTAACATTTTGTTATCCTGAATGAGCCTGAGGGTTAGACCGGCCTACATACAGCCCTTCATCTAAATGTAAATCCGAGCATATATGAGAAAATTATGTGTCATTCTCGCTGAATGACAGAAGCACATAATGCGGCTGTGATGCGGTTCTTCACTGCGTTTGCATGAAGTCAGTTCTCTTTTTCATCAGGTGACTTAACACTTAGCAGACGGGAAGAAGAGAGAAGATGACTGAACTGTTGGCAACAGGCCTTCATCTGCTAAATATATATTAGGATGTTGACTGCAACACACACGCACACACACACAACCAGAAGCAGAATAAACACATGCCTTTCCAGGGGGATTGCCTGCCTACCAACCAACTCATGCATGTATTCAAATACACACACTGACACACAACCACACACATCTTCTCAGAAGACACATGCATACATAGCTACATTACGCGTCTTTATCTGTGACTCTCAAACACACACACAAACGCATGCACACACCTCTGTATCCTAGTGACCTTAGCTCTCTGATCATTTCTGCGGTATAATGAAATCATTGTTGCTTCTCAGCTGAATGGGCCGGGCTCCCAGAGCAGGCGTAGGCATCATGTGCCTGTGCATTACACTCTGGCCGCCAGCGTGTCTGTGCATGATGCACCATGTGTTACTGTATTACCCAATGTGTGTGTATATGCGTATTGTGCATATTCTACACTGGTAAGCTGGAAACACATATATTGTTATGTGTCTTTGCTTGCAAATCACAGTGAGTGAGTACGCACTTACTCGTGTGCTCATGCATGTGTGACTCACAGCTCATGTGCATGGGGAGAGTCTCTGTTTCTGGGCCATGGGTACTGTCATGTCAGTTCTCTGTCAGAGAGATGGAAGAGGGCAAGCCTATGTCTCATGTTGCATTATTTACTATGCCCAGTCAACAATCGTCTCTCATTGTGTTGTGAAGGCCATTTCAGGCAGTCCCCAAACCCCACCACACCCACAACAATGGGGGTTAAGACAATCCCTCTATGTTTGTCTTCTGGTCACAGTTTGTGTTTCTCAAGTACTTAAGTTACAACAAAGGAAGGGATCTGAGAGTGCGGAAACAGATTGACCAACATAAAGCATCAGTTTATTTCTATATAAAACAGCAGAGAATGAACTCTTCACAGCTTCAAGGATAATTTTGTCTATTTTCAAACCGGGCCTTAGTTTACCTATACTTTACCATTATGTCCATTGACTGCATTCACTTCGCTTCACTTAAAAGTTTTCTGTACCTCCAGTTCACAGGACGCACTGCTCTCCAAAACTGAAAATGCCAAAGCAAGCTTCAATATCAAATACATGTCCTTTCAACACAACAACACTCATACTGCAAAGGGAAGTGCCTACATCAGACTTCCAATTTTCAACTGCCTGAAATGTGTGTATAGTGAGGTGTTAGATTGTCAATTGGCAAGCAGCAGTTTTAGCACCCTGACTCTGGCATTCATACCACATCAGATTTTCTGTACATATGAACTGACACCTGGGAAAAAACAAGAGCAGTAAACATAGCCATGAATTCACTGATGTCAGCAGTCCAAAGGCACTTTTTAATTGTCAGTTACATTCACACTGATCCAATGAACTGCATTTATGAAAGGCGAGAGAGATCTGCTGTTTATTTTCAAGTCATAAATACAAATGATTCTGGACGTGACAGTTCCAAGTAAGCAAAACATGTAAAACATGAAAAGAATGCTTTCAAACTGAGGCAACAAAACCCTGCTTATCTGCTTCACCTCATATGACCTGAACGTAGCAGAAAACCAAGAACCAGCAGAGTACAAAATAACGTGTGTGAGCAATGCTATATGAGGACACATTTAACAAGTAATACGAACTATAATAAGTGAAGTGTCATGATAGCTGCTCGATATGTATTATCTGACATATAACTGCAGTGCAAGGGTAACTGAGCTGAAAAGACAAAATGGGTTGAACTGGTGAGGCTTGCTTTGGCCCCTCTGGTGTGTATTTGGGAGCAGCTCTGCTAGCAAAGTGGTCAAGCTCTACAGTGGAGGACAAAATTTTGTACACAACAGTCACGATAAAGTAAATAAGGCTCAGAGGTTGAAAATACTGGAATTATCCTTTAACAAATATTAGCTGTTGATAAGTAAGCTGGACAAAAGCAAGTTCAAAAGGGACAGGGCTGATCACGGCATGCAATTAAACATGATAACAAAATTGTTTTCATAATTCTCTCATCTAACAATCTATCCTCCATTCCCCTTTTAACCAGTCATTCAGGGTGAACAAGCAGAGCAGCGTGCAGTTATGGGCAAATTAGCTGAGATAATGCCACAACACATTGTTAAATTCTAGACTGTAAACTGTAAATTCAGCTCTTAAGGTGGTAATTTTGGATCTCAAGCTTACTTTGTTAACACCAACTTAAACCATCCTCACTGTAAGTCCTTAGGTTTTAAATCAAGGTCATTCATAAGGAGGTGCAGAGTGTGGTAAAACTCTAGGCAAGCTGTCAGTGGATGTATAGGCCTCCTGGAGTAAAATACTACACAGTTGCTTACATCATCTTATTATCTATTCAAACTTCAGGAAACGCAGTGCATATCCAGGTTATTACATTTTCTTGACATTTTGCTCTAGTAGAACTCTACCCAGCAGGGAAGGTGAAAGGTCAGCAATGAATATTTACATGTGGGGCAGAGGAAGGCAGGCCAAGCATGCACTGCACTCTGACATCTACAGCTGCACTCCTGTATGCATGCATGCACATGTTTCACAGCCACATATATAAATGTGCTGGAGTTACATGAACAAGCACGCATTGACTTGCACACTTCCTCACAAATATTTATAGGTATATGTATCGGCAAGTTGGCGCCTCTTAGCATTTGGTCAGTAAAGCTGAACTGCACCAAAGTATTGATTTTTAAATCAGATTAAATTGTGGTTTACCATTAAAATATGTTGCATCAAACTTTCAAACTGGTTTAAAATGAAGGATTACATTTAAACTTCTGTATAAATCTCAGTTTACTTTTTACTCGAAACCCAGATTAAATGCAATCCTGTTGCACCAAAACCTTGAATTTCAATTTGATTATTAACTTTACACTTACACTGGAGTAGCTTTAACTTTTGAACCTGGTTTTATTTTTGGATGCACTAAGCAAGTTTAAACCTCTATAATTTGACCAGCCCAAACGATTTTCTCAAAAGACGAGAAATTTGGACTTTTCTTCAGAGCCATAATGAGCAGGCTAAGTTCCTGTTAGTGGTTAGCTAGTTAGCAGGGGCACACAGCAAACAATCTAACTTTTTTCTCTTTATACTTTCTGGGTTCTGACAGCATGTGAATCAATCTTTTTTCAGGCTAAAATGTTAATTTGATTGCTTGTTCCATTTTTTTTTCACCATATTGGTTTAACTCTATTTAATTTTGGTTTAAATTACTAAACTTTTGATTTACTAAACCAGGATTCATTTTAATTGTGAAACAGAGCTCTTCTTAATTTTAAATCTGCATTTGCTGTATTTAAACCTAGTTTTACTGAACTCTATACTGATTAGAACTAATATTAGATTAAATTAGTCCTTATTGGTGCAACCTAGCCTGTGACACTGGTTTTAACACCTTTAACCACATCTCTTGATGAGGAAATGAAAAGACGCCATGACGAAGGAAAGTTGTAGAGTGAAATGGGGTAGAGAGATGTCAGAACAAATGATACTGATGGACAGCAGAGAAATAGATGTTGTAAGAGAAGGAAAGATGAAATGACAGAAAAGCGGAGCGAGGGATGAGTGTACTCTGGGGAGGTTCCGAGAAACAGAGCTTGAACCAAATGAGAAAAGATGAATGCCAAAGATGAAGGCGGCGCAGCTAACGGAGGATGGAGCGATAACAGAGAAAACAGAAGGGAGAATGATGGAGAGACCTTTGCTCGGAGTGCAGGCTCCCTTGAGGCTCAGCTTTGACACACAGCAATGACATCACCACATGGGAAAAAGCCCCCTGAAACCACAATTAAAATTGCTCTCCCTGTGTCGCTCTCTCTCCCAGGCGTGGGAGAGATCTATTAAAAGTATGTGATGCTTCTTTGGGGCTTAAAACACACCGCAAAAGTCACTGAGGGAAAATGATGAGCCTGTCTAATACAGTACATTCTGTAACAATAACACAGAGAGAAACAAAATTATTATCTGGAGTACTGGCAGATGCAAATGTTTTCACCTTTGTATCTCTCTGCACTTTGCCTATGAGACAAATGACTGCTAGCATGCAACAGTGCTGTGCTCAGTTGCACATAGTCCAAAGTCTCTTTCAATCTATGTCAGTGCACATGGGAAAAATAGATGGGCAGATGAGGGGAAAAGAAAAGAAGTGTGCACCACCAGAGAAGCGTATAAGGGAAAAGCTTCTCCGCATATGCTGCAACTGAAAGGAGCAGAGCAGCGATAGAGGGGTTGTTAGCAAAGGAGCAAAGGAACGCGATTGGTGGAAGGCGGGTACGAGTGAGAGAACAGAAGCAGTGATGACAGGCCGCTGCTGCCTGCAGGGTTTGTATGCTCTCAGTGGTTAGCAGGCTGTCCTGGAGGCTTGCTAGTTTAGCTTAGTGGGGCCAGCATGAGAAACAGGCTAGCTGCAGGAGATAAGACCAGCTTTAAAAGATAGCTAAGGGCACGAGCCTGTGCTTAGTTTAGAGAGAGAGAGAGAGAGAGAGTGTGTGTGTAAAAGAGAGAGAGAGAGAGACAGAGACAGAGAGGGAGAGAGAGAGAGAGAGAGAAATAAAAACCTGCACAACAAGAAAGTTAGGGAGTAAGAGAGAGAGCTGGGAGGAAAGACGCCCTCCATTAACTTTGAATGGTAAAGCATGGACCTTAACAAGCTGGTGCACTATATGCACAAATTTAAAAGAGATGCAGTTGAAAACAATGATGTTGACAGAATTGCAGTTTAGCCACCGGCAGCGTTACTCACTGAACAGGTTACATGGAGCTCTCTGCTCTCAGAGGCTCTCTCAAAAACAAATAGGTCAGACATAATGGATTTGCATTATGGCCTGGGTCTTTTGAAGTCTCCTAGGGCCAATAAACCACTTAGCATATCTATCTATGCTGCAAAGGAGTTGCTGTATATCACAGTGGTTCTTCACTGTGCTCTACTCAGAGGTTAAACTATATGTGGCAGTATAGTGATACTAAGTCATGGAGCTGCTGTGTACATGGGCAGGTGAGCTGGCCTGCTCAGACCAAAACTGTGATAAAAGTAACAATGAGTTACTCACACTCACACACACACACACACAGATAGAGATAGAGATAGTAGAGATAAGGCTCGTGGGCTGGGGGAGAAGGACGGGGCAAAGGGGGGATAGGGGCTCAGGAGGGTCTAGTTACTGGGGCCGATGACTCAGCAACACCCTGGGGCCCCGAAGCTGACAAACAATGGGCCCCTGTGTGCAAGAAACATTGACACAACCTGCCTCTCTCTTTTCCTCCCCCCGGTTCCCTCTATCTCTCTTGTTCATTCGTTCTCTCGCTCACTGGCAGAGAACAAGGAATGTTAATTAAAGGCTGTGAGAACCAAGAGAAAGGAGGAGGGCTCAAAGGGACGCAGAGAGAGAGAGAGAGACAGAGAGAGAGAGAGAGAGAGCAAAGGATAGAGTGCATGTGATTGTGGAGAGGTAAGAGAGAGGAGATGGAGAGATTTTTCTGGACAAAGAGGAGATGACTGATGGGCAGAGAGAGATGAAACGCTGAAGCACATGGTTGGCAGTTATGTACGTGGGAAATTAGCTGTGGGAAAAATGGCCTCTGATACATAAATAAATTACAGTTAACATCAAGAATGCTCTTGGTGTGGCTCGGTTTTTAATAGATTGGAAACAATCTTGTTGGACAATGAACTGTGCTGCAGCGAAGTTATAAGAGGTTCAGCTGAAAGGGATACAATGTTTCCACTAATGTGCAAAAAGTACGTGTACTGCACAGTGTAATAGTTTGTGTGTGTGAGAGAGAGAGGTGTGTCTGTGGTTGTCTGGTTGGTTGTTTTTCTTCACACTAAGTACATCTTAACCAAACTAAACTAAACGCCACCACAGCTGTGAAAGAGAAAAATTGTAGCCAGTGCAGTGCAGACACCATCTAGCCCCTGCAATGTAGAAGAGGCTATTTGAGTATGAATCTAACTAAAACTGAGCTGTGGAGCAGGGTGTTAACAAGCAGTCAAACTGTACCTTCCAGTTGGCCAGCTCCTGGAACTCAATGATCTTAATGAAACCTCCCATTAGGATCCCTGGAAAGAACAAGGAGACAGTTTCAGCACTTAAAAAAAAAAAATCACACTGTTTAAATATGGCACGGTTTAATATGCAAATTTTAACAGAAGCAGCATGCCTACTACTTCACAGACCACAGAATTGAAACAAAGTGCAGACCTGAGACAAGAGTATTATTTATGTGCTTAAAGCAAATGGATGCCTTGGCAATGCCCACTGTAGTTTAGGGATTGATCATATGCACAGTGTGCAAGAGAGCAATTGTCTTAGTTATGTCTTTGAAAAAGTCCCCTCGGGCCTTGGGTTGAGGGGAGGATATCTCTGTTGCAACACAGCCCAGGAGATCCCATTAATTAAAAAGGGGAGGAAAAAACACAAAGACATATAAAGGGCAGAGAAAGAGAGGGAGATAAGGTGGGAAAGCAGAGAGAGAAACAAAATGCAGGCATCAAACCAAGACCCAGATATACAAAGGAATGGAAAGGGAGAATGAGCAGATGACAGAGAGGAAGTGGTGAGGAAGGAAGAGCAGTCCTTCCTGATTTGTAAGCAGAGTGTTATCTCTCTTCAGCAGAGTCCCTTGCTCCAAACAGTGAGACAAGCTCTGTCTGGGATGCCTCATGCTGGGCACGAAAGAGGAAGGAAAAGGTCTGCAGGGTCAACACAGATGTGTGTCACTGAGTTTGACTGAGCATATCTGCAAAAGTGTGTGTGTGTGTGTGTGTGTGTGTCTGAACAGCGAGGCCCTGGAGGGCATTAGAAGGAACAAAATTGACCTGTGACCATGCAAAAGGAACAAAGGTTTATCTACAGGGAAAAAAGTCAATTTCAGAAATCTTTTTATAACAAGGCACTTTCCGAGTCTTGGGTGAGGCTACCAATACATTTGCTTGGCCTCTGCTTATCTTAAAAGGCACATCTTTGCACTAGGCAGCTTGAAAATGTTAGCCTATTTTTGTCTGTCCATACTGTGACCTTGCAAAGATCTAAATCTAGATGTCTACTTCAAGGCTGAGTTCACACATTTAGGCAATATGCCTAGGAGTTTACTGAGGCACACAGTATGCTTTATAGAGAAGAAGCAGAGGAGAGGGAGGAGGAAAAAAGATGAGAAGAACAAGAACAGGCTTGGATTGAGAACTCAACTTCATTATTCATACTTGCTCTGGAAAAAAAAAACACAAGTGGAGCATTGTTGCCAGCTCCCAAATTAGTGTCTGCATTAGTCTTTGCTTTACTCAAAACTGTCACTGTCGTGCCAAAAAGCAGGAAGTCCCAGAGTGCTTTTAAATACCGGAACAGTCTAAAATCTGAGGTTCATGAATAGACCTAGCCTGTGCCATGCATAAAGTCAATGTTATGTAAGAAATACTCACCAAGGGACACAACAGCCACACTCTCTGGAAGAAAATGCAGCTTGAACTTAATAAGTAGGTGCACCAATATGATGCAGATACCTGGGGGTACAAAGATGACATAATGACTATTCTGGACACCCATGTCTCAGCCATCATGTCAGGCCAGTTCAAGCCAGCCTATGTCATCTGAATAACCACCACATTATACGGTGTTAGATCTTCATCTGCTATCTGCATGTAACTTACTGTAGACTGGAATTTCTGTGAAAAACATCTTCTAGCTCTAATTTAATTTCCTCTCATTACAAGACTAAATGGATACAACTAATGCCTGACTTTACATCATATCAACATTTTTCTGCCAATGACTTCAAATACGTTTGCTTGACTGCTAAAAATATTTTTTCAAAAATTAGTTCTAATGATTCTAAGACTGCTCAATAATTGTACAAAGGTAGATAATGGCTATCAATTAAAATACCAAACAAAAAAAAAAAAAAGCTTTTGATAGTACCATAAGCAACCGTTTCTATCATTGTGCTAAATCAGTGGATACGCAGATCAGCATAATCATTATGACTATGCCCAAGGCAAACGAAAAGAGTACGGTAAATAGCAAGTCAAACTAAGCAGGCAGCGCACCAATGGAGCTAAAATCCAGACACAGTTTTTGTAATAGGTGAGGCCACACAAGATCAAGTGCTGAGAGAGTGGGTTTTCTCATGATCTTGTGGCTAAATTGCATCCCATTTAAGGCACGCACACATTGGTAGAAGGAAGTGGTGCATGATGTTAACAGTATCCCCAGGAAGCACTATGATGTGCGGCTCCTACTGTGAGTTATATTCACCAATATGATTCCAGTCAAGCAGCTGATATGCATTTCTCGGGTTTATGGTGGATGAAAAAATATCACAAGGAAGTCCTACATGTAATGCTTCCAGCTCATCCAACCAAAAATATACCGAGATACTTGTGACACCACTAAAGAACATTTATAACTGTGAATCCATGAAGAGAATGAGTAATAGCTGGTAAACTTATAAATCATTCATGCCACTTCCTCAATCAGAAATCTTAAAAGGGTGCAAATGACCAAACATGCAGAGAACTAAAGTGCATAGTGAGCACTTTGTGTTTTTTGGACATATACTCCACGCTCTCACACATCTTAATGTATGACCACATCCTTCCCCTTGCCCGGACTGGGAGACAGAAAGACTACAAACCAATAACCAGCAGGCTGAAGAATATGGTCATCCCACTGGACTGCTCCTCCTCTTGGGCCTTGACCCCTGTCTGTACAGGCAGGATGGGCTTAGGGGTCGGGGTCGTGGCCTTGGCTGCAGGGGTTGTAGGGTGGAGGGTCTCATTGCTATAATTATCTGTGTCATTGGACTTGCTGCAAATAAAGAAAAGATGTTTTGGAGTCATGAGCATTGCTAACTTAAGGCCAAGAAATACAGATATGATTTACTTAACACTGTCAAATAGTTTGTGTTTTGATAGATAGATAGATAGATAGATAGATAGATAGATAGATAGATAGATAGATAGATAGATAGATAGTGTCATTGCTTTGTTGCTTTACATTCTAAATCCCATTATGCTAGACTGTCAAAGGGAAGCTATAGGCGTTTCTCCAAAGGTAAACTGAAACCAACAGCAGCTCAAACCTGACGGGCTGTCCATCCTCTTTTGGACTGTTTGGATCGTGTGGATTTTCATTTTCCTGCTTCAATAATGTTTCCTGGTCGTCCACCGGAGTTATACCCTTATGGTTCACGTCCCCTCCGTCATCTCTGTCATGCAGGTCCAACGACTTTCCTGCCTCAGCTCGCTCCGGCACGCACGGGTTTACAAATAGCAGCAAAAGCAACAACAACGAAAGTTTACAGCTGACAGCTTCCATCCTTAAACCAACGTGTTCAAACACAAATGCAGCGTTTTGTGGTAGAAAAGACTGGCAATTCCATGTCGACGACTCCATGTATCTGTTCACATCACAACTCCAGTTCCTGGTTGAGCTTTTGCAGGAAGTTGTAGTCTTTACGCTTTATGAATCACGCTTAGTCAATAAAAGGAAGGGATTCAATGCAAATAAATGCAATCGTCATTGAAAATGTACATTTTTTTGTCAGAGTACATAATATCATAGTTTAATTTGGCGCAAATGAAACATTCCAGACGCAATGTAATTGTTATACACTCAATTTCCCATAAGCCATTGTGGTCAGGCTTTTGAGCACTGCTTGATGGATATTGTAGTTTATGGCGGAGTATACGTTGCTTATGCTGATTGAAACTGAAAGCAAGAAACACTGCCCGTGGGGAAAGAAAGAACCATATTAAATTTGTATTCAAGCTTAAGAGGGCAAATATAGACTTTCCATTTGTAGGACAATTTACAAGAGACCTCGTTTACATTATTTTCACAGATTCAAGTTCACAAAACAACCTGCATTTCACTCAAAATTGATTTATTGACTTTATGCATGAGGCTGGGACCATATATCGTTTCTCAATAGCTTAAAACACCAATACATCATGGCTTTCATATCTCGCAGATTACCATAACCTCAGCACTGCAGCACTGTCTGAATTGTTTTGCTTAATAGTAAGTGCCGTACAACTTTTGAACTGGTGACTGAATACAGCATTTTGTATATTTGCTCTTCTGTTTCACTCATTGTAACTAATCTGGATTAGAATGCTTGATAAATAGGCTACTTACAATGTAAAATGGGCAGAAGAGAAAGAGAGAGAGGGGTGGGGCGATTGTTGGGTGT
>OMKZ01051833.1:0-12945 GCA_900302535.1 Neoniphon sammara | reverse complement strand
GCCACTTAAATAGATGGTATAGGCAGAGTGAGTACCGATGTATTGATGGAGCCTTCAGTAATTGATTACTTTCCTGTATCTCAAAAATCAAACCACTTGGTATACCTCAGTATCATATATGACAGCTAGTTGTCATTTATTTTCATTAAAAGATGAAATTATTATTATTATTATTATTATTATTATTATTATTACGTAAATCTATTTCATATTTTGCCATCATTACATCTTCCACACCATACAATCAAACATTTGGATAAAAGAAAAAGAATAACTTAACTTCTTAATTCAACATTTGATTTACTGTACTGCATTCAAAGTTGATGCAGTGTTAGTAGTGTTTGATGTCACCAACAAATATAATAAACAGTAATGCAGAGTATCCAGAGTATCCAGATGCTCCTCCTGTTTGAGTTTTGAGTTTTGGTTCCTAGGAAATCGAAACTGAAGGGGAGACAGGGTGGGCCGTTATTTATCCTGCCAATTCCATGGCAGGACAGTTAATGGTAGCAGTGCGATCATGACGTCACATGAAGCCTGAGAGCTCTGATTGGTTAAATAGCCTAATATAAAACTATAGCGAACATACGTTATCCTCCTCATATTATCTTCTCAGATCGGAGCTGCCACAGAGCTGTCAACAAACCAGACTGGCTTCAGATGGCCCTGAACACGAGTAAGTTACTAAAATATGACTGGGCAGAGCTGTGTTATTGACTCAATCACTTTTTTCAGATATAGCATGCATAGAATAGATTTTCCATTTGTAACATATTTTGAAATGTATATTTAAAATCACATTAAATGTGAAAATGCAAAAAGGGAACATATGCATGCATTTATTTTCTGCGTTTGAACAGAAAACTCTGCCGCGCAGCAATAACGATTTATAGGGGCTGTATCTTTGACCGGCAGAGCAGAGGTTAATTACAAGGCAGAGGAGGCATGCTGTTACGCCAAGAGTTGAACCAGTAGGCCTACCTGTCACTGTCGCACATTGAGTGATAAATACAAAAGGAACATTACACATGTCAACTTAAATCAAACAAAGGGGTACTTTAGAATTATTAAAGCAGTCAATTGACAATTATTATTTTTTATCATTTTATGTTTGTAAGTTTGTGGTCAGAATGGTGTTGAGATCTGTAATTCTGAATTAAAATAAGTATGAACCTGGTATGCTGGTTTGATTGTTTTGGTTTGGTGTGGAAGATGAGTTCTAATATTAAACTAATTCATCCATGAGTAAAAGACCTTTTTTTCACAGCAGCCATTCTGACACGAAATAGTAGTAAACACAGGTGTTACCAATCACATTAATTAAGGTTGTGTTCTATTTCGGTACAGAACCTCAATTAATGTGATTAGTATGAGTTTGCCTACTATTTCATGTCAAAATGGCTGCTGTGAAAAAGGTCTATTCATGCATGAACTGAGTGAAGGAGCATCACCCATGATTTATTTAAGCTAAAATATCTTTTGTATATCAAAGAAGCAAGGAAATAATCAGGAAATACATATTCCATTGGAAGAACAGCCGACCAGGCTAAGTAGATCCTCTTTAGCTTCTTTATGGCAAATGTCTTAAATGTTTGGGATTGATTTTTTCCCCCCTCAAATATGTTAGACAAGCAGAATAGTGTGATAAGGAGGGAGTGACAAAGTTAGTTTCATTTCACTGTTTACTGATGTGGGTTGTCCATGCACCACACCTGTAACAGCGCTGTGGTGCATGCATCTATTCATGCATATATCACCAGGTAATTCAAATCACCAGTGGATCTGTAACACTGGGAAAGAAGCAATAGTCTTTGCTTCATGAATTGTAACAAGGGTATTACACTAATGAGATAAACCTATATGAAGTACAGAGAGGTAGAAGGTATGTTTTCTTATCTTTGTATGGGGGTGATGATGTCATGAGAGGCAGTGGCTGCAGCAGAGACAGTCGTAGTCGTAAGACAACAGGAAACAACTGCAGGACAATATTTTAGGAGAATTTGAATTAGTTTGGCAAGGGATAGTGACATAAGTTTCTGGAGGAGTTTACTAAATCACAGCAACTGAAGCCCGAAGACAATAGAGGATCTCCAATATAGCATAGCAGTTGCAAATTAATAAATGGATGTTTACCCTTGATGAAGCAACAAGTTAAACAGCGGTTGTTTCTGGTCTTCAAAACAAAGAAGCCAGGGGTTGAACATGTTTTTTTCAAAATGCCTATATCATATATCATAATCCTCCAATGGGTGCCATCACATTTCATGACTCCAACATACTTAATGTCATAGAATTTTAATCAACAGTGCAATTTGCTGCCATTGGGGTGTGAAATTTACTTTCATCCCAGTCCTTAAGCTCTTTACTGTTTTTGTTCCACCTGTGCTAAATATAGAAGTTACTGGTTTTGTTGACTACATGTTTCTTTGACAAATGTAAGGCAAATGAGTTACTATGCCAGATCTCTCCCTGAGAATGCCAAGGCTGAGATTGCTTTGTCACCTGTTTCAGCATGTGACAAGTCTGAGCCTTGATATTTCAACAGTGTATTCAAATCTATGTTCACTGCCAAGTCTTTTCTCTTGGTTCTCTTATGCTTTTCCTTTTTTATTGTGTGACTTTGGGTTTTTTTTCTCTGGGATTCTTGATTTTTAATCCAAGAAGGGGATAAAAAATGAACAAGTGCATGTAGCCAGATAGAATAGAAAATCAGCTGTTGATTCTGTGGTTCAATATTTTTTCCACAAGATGGATGTTATTGCCTTCACTTGTAGATGATGTATATGAAGGCACTGACATTACAGGCCTAGGTTTCATATTACATTTCTGAATATTAATGTCAGGAATTTAAGTTAAATTGACTGATTTGTGTTTACTGTTCCTATGCTGACAGACTCCATTCCAGTTACCACCAACATGAGGATTGTTCTAGTTGGGAAGACGGGATCAGGGAAGAGTGCCACAGGGAATACCATCCTGGGACAAAAAGCCTTTCACACCGAGGACGTCTCTCTGTCATCTGTTACAATTCGCTGTGCCGGAGCGACAAGCCACTTTGGTGAAAGAAGCGTCAGTGTCATTGACACACCTGGGGTCTTTGACACGCAGATGATGGAGGCTCAGGTGAAAAGTGAAATAGAAAATTGTATCAAGCTGTCGGTCCCAGGACCCCATGTGTTCCTGCTAGTGATTAGCCTCATGGCAAGGTTCACAGAGGAGGAGAAGAATGCTGTGAAGTGGATCAAGGACAACTTTGGTGGTGAAGCTTCCAGTTATATACTGGTGCTTTTCACTGGGGGAGACAAGCTCAAGGGAAAGACAGTTGACACCTATCTTGAGCGGTCCCCTGGTCTCATGGAAGTCATCAGTGACTGTAAACCAGGCTACATTGTGTTTGACAACACATGTATGGATAACCGCACTCAGGTTGCTGATCTGTTTGAAAAAATAGATGAGATAGTGACATTAAATGGAAGTCACTATACCAGTGACATATACCAGGAGGCCCAAAGAAAAATGAAAGAAGACGAGAGTTGGACGAGGTGGGGAAATACTATGGACAATGTTAGTAATGGTCTAATGGCAGCATCAGTAGTAACCATGGCTGTAGCTAACCCTCCTGTTGGTGCCCTTGCTGTGTTGGCAGAGGAACTAGCAATTACAGCCAGAGTAGGATCAGCTCTCATGGCCACTAGTGCAGGGATTTCTAAAGTCCTTGGGAAATGGATGAAACCTAAAAAGGAGAGTCAGTGAAGTCAAGCCATGGTCTTTGGAGTGAAATGTAGACATGTCTTTTGAAGTCGCTTCCTTTATTGCATCACTTGGGTACAAATTAGCCATATAAATAAGTTACATTTCATCTGCTTTGAATGATATTTAAGCCTGTTATTACAAAATGCTTAGATGTGGATGCTGTATATAGCTGCCCTGAATATCAGTTTGTTATCTATTATCTTTTTAAAGCAACTACAAGGAGTTTTAAACTGGCTATGAAACGGCTTCAATTTAATACTGATGCCTCTGTGTGACCTACATAAGCAAACAAGACTATCAGTGAGAAAATTGGCTATTTCTGTATAGTTATTCTAAAGGCCGGCCACCGACCTGGTGGCAGATGAAGCGGTTTACAGCACGTAGACAGGAAGAGCCTAGTATACATTACATGTAGCATTGTAGCATGAAGGAGTACAAATGTGTTACTAGGATGAGGGGAGGACATTTCTCTTTGCGTGTTAACGTAAGTAAAATTATACTTGTCTGCTTCCCGACTCATTTTAAAAAAAGATGAGAAAAAAAGAGAGAGATTGCCAACGACTGGCGGTGGTTGAGCGAGCTAGAGGTTGAATGAAGAGAGCGACCGGCAGTGGCAAGAACAAAGCAGTTGAATCAGATAAATAAAACGTCATTTTCTGATTGTCTGATGGTGGTTACGTTCTAAAGCACAAATAATCTCGTCCACACCTCCACATAACCCTGCAGGAAGGTGCCACATTGCTGGATTTGGAGGTGAATGCAGCCTTACATGTAACCTAGGTGTATGAACGGTACTAGAATGAAGTTTAGTAACTGTGTCACCATTGCCATATTACAATTATTAATCTCACATAGCCACAAGTAGATACATTACCCAAGCGGGCAGAAATCGGCTGCCATATTGAAGCCGACCAGGAAGTGACTTTTGCTGCAGTTCCATTACTGCCCGCTAGGGCTGGTTGCAAGACTTTTAGCCCCGCCCAAATACATTCATTGTATATGTGGCCAGGGGCGAATTTCTCAGTGAAATTATTATTTTTCAAATACAGTTTTTGGTGTCATTGTCTAATTTTACTTGCTCTAATGTGTGGCCATATGGTGATTTTTAAAATTATTGTGAAACTAAGAAGGTATGACACAGGGATTTGGGGGATAGTGATTGACAGGTCGCCTATCCATTGCTGATAAAGGGGGCATGACACAGTGTAAATACACATGACTGAAACTGAAATTGACAGCGGTAATGCACTCTTTCGCTGTTTGCCCACTGCAGTTTAACAAGACTGAACAAGACGGAAATGACCGTGGATCGCTATGACCCTCGGTAAGTAATTCTTTGTAACAGTGGAATTTGCTAGTGTTAGCTTACAATAGCACCGCGGTAGCAGTTACTGTTAAGTTTTGGCTCGATATGCCATTCACTTTTATGCAGCCTACAGGTGAGTCGGTAATGTCAGTATTCAAAGTAGGCTGTCCTTCCTTCGGCTGTGGGCTCCACTCAGGTACCTCAAGCTCCTTCCTTTTTACTCTACTGTGCAGACTCCCACGTCAAGGTCAAAGGTTGGTTGCAATATGGCGCCGATCAAAAGCGCAATTTTCAAGCCTCACAGAACCCAATGGGTGACGTCACACTCACTATGTCCATATTTTTTTTTACAGTCTATTACATTACCTCATTGCTATGAATCCTGCAAACAGCTAAGAAAAGCATTATTAAAAATAAGTGGAGTCTTTCTTTCACCAACTTCCAAAACAAATGCAGACGCCAACAAAGATCTTTATGACAGGAGGCGGTGGTTCTCATAGGAAATGCAGTCTTCATGCCTGAGAAATACTACCATTTTTGCCCACAGGGCGGCGCTAAAACCAACAAAGTGAAAGTTCCTTGTAGTTGCTTTAACTCATTTCTTAATAAAACAATCAATGTAACAAGAAGAACAAATATGCACTGAAACTGTCAGAGGTACTGCTTGACCTTATACTGAAACACATGTCTGTATAGTCTCCAGTCTTATTCCCATGAAGTACATACCTTGGGGTAATTAATTACATATTAAAAATGCTTTTAATTCAGTACATACCAAACCTTCTTCTCAGCCATTGTGTCTTTTATTGTTGGTCAGTAAACAGACAGTGATATCACTGGATAAAATCAAGCAGATCTATTTCCTCTGGTTTTCATTTATCAAAAAGTAATATTGGATGATACCACTGATTCAGATCTCTCACCAATGAAATTAATAAATGTTTGTGGTCACAGAGTACAGATTTGGTTCAATGAGTGGCTCTGATCATTAACTTTTGAAATTAGTACAAATTCATAAACTCATTCAGCAGAGATTTTCTAGCTTGCCAAGTCCTCCTGCAACTGCATCACTGACACACAAGAGAAGCAGCATGTTCAAAAACTAAATTTAAAGGAGCATGTAGACAAATATAGAGATGATAGAAACATAAAGATGTCACATGTTGATTTGTGAAATTAGAGGTCACATACAGAGAGTAGGGGAACAGTCGTATAAATTTCAGGGTTAGAACAAAGTCATAATGGACTTTGTTTTTGTTTAAAGGTGCAGTGTGAAAAATTGAGGGTTGATTGAAGGGAAGACCATTTACACTAAACTGACAAAAAACATGGAATAAGCAGGTAATTTATCAAGGAGTCAAAATGATGGTGAGAACCATCTAAACTGAACTATTAAATTTTGCACTTATTACATATTTCTGTCAGTTGAGTGTAAACTGTCCTGACCCTCTGCAATTTTTGCCTAGTGCACCTTTAAAAAAGTAAAAACAACAGAGCGGAAAGGGGTACAAACACTATTCCTTACTACTGTACAGCTGAAATTTTATGTGGAGGTAGAAGGGAATTGTAGTCTGTCCTTGGGCTAGATGAAGCAATGATTCTTTTCTGTATCTGTAATCCAGAACTGCTTGAAAGATATATTTTGTTTGATGAAATCCCTATATCATCTATATCTGAATGCAACCGCTCAGTGCATTCTATCTCATTGCAGCCTATTAATATTATAGTATTATATGATTTAATTGAGGGATATGATGTGCATTTCCCAAGCGCTGTGCAATCACACACACACCTGAAACGGGCCAAAACAACAACAACAACAACAACAAAAGTGTGGACACATTCAAGTATTTATAGTTTGTTTTTTGTGCAGCTAGCACCAGTCTGCTGCAAAATACTCATAAAGTACGCAAATACTCATATACTCATGTTTTTTGCACTTGAAACTGGTTGGCTGTAACTCAGTATGCTATTCTGCAGCTTCCAATTCTACAGTGCAAAAATATCAGGTGCAGATAGTGACATCTTTATGCATGCATTAGACACAGAAGATTGCACAGCTTTGTTCTAAAATTGTCTCTTCTACTCTACTGAACTCCTTCAGCACTGCCTGTGCCCACTAAAACTCACTCCATATCCTCACCCAAACACATTACTGTAGCTTGTTAGAGGTGCAACATCTGCATGCCTAGCGGCTCCCAAAAGTAGTGTCTGAAGGATGGCATTTTGGATGGCTCCCATGTTTGGGCAGCAGTTACTGAAATTAAAAACTTTACACATTACAGCTGTTTTCAGATCGCTGCACTGGATGTGTAACATTCTACTGCTTGTCTGCAAAGCTCTGCACAGCCTGGCACTGCAACACATTTCTGACTTGTCTATTAGGTATGAGTCAGCAAGCTGCCACAGGTCCTGGCATGGTCACCGGCCTCTTAGCTTTACCAGGGATGAAATCAAAAGCTGCTTACCTACCTTGAGCTGCATCATTCTCAGTTTCTGGATCAGACTGCCAGAGGACCTGAGCAGTGCCCCAACTTGTAACCTCTTTTAAAAGCAGGCTTAAAGCTTTTCTTTTCTCTAAAATGTATGACTGCATTAACTTTGCATATGCGTGTTTGTGTTTGACGGTGGGTGTTGGTGGTTGGGTGTGCCTTAGCATGTGTGTGTGTGTGTGTGTGTGTGTGTGTGATTGCCTAGATATATTTATTGCATTTTGTATGTGTTATAAAATATTAAAATGATAATACAAGGAATTAAATTACTTAAACGTTTTGTCTAAAGCAGAAGAGGGACTAGAATTGTGCAAAAATCTCATGAAGGACACCAAAGATCAAACAAAGTTCCATTTCAGTTCTTGAGAAAAATAAAAAATGTATGCCTGTTTTAACCAGGGCAAACCAATCAAATGGGCTGGATATTTATTTAGAGAAAAGGTGACCATTTTTTAAGCTATGCTGAAACTATATTTAAGATACTCAGTGCATGGAACTGAAATCAAACTAGAAAATTCTGCCGAAGCTAATCTTGGTAAACCAGTCAGTATGAACCGTTTTTGTGAAAGGGGTATTCAACAATGGGAGGATGTGATGCAGTCCAGAGGTTTCCTCCCTTTTAAACAACCAAAAATCATTATGTGATTAGAGAGAGAGAGAGAATCTAATGTCTATCAATTCAATAGCTGCAATGTTGTACTTCACATTTGTTAAATTTTATAGACCATTTGAGGCATGTACATGCAGGCACTGGATTAGCATATTCATAGTGTTGTTGACAGCCACTACAGGGACGCGCATTTTCAGAGCTAAATTGTAGACAATACAAGGAAATAGGAAGCCCCTTCTGTTTAGGTCAGAAGGGGCTTCCAGAGTTTCCCAGAGAACCAATGTGAGGTTAGAATAAAGTTCAGTTTGCAATCCAGAGCTGGAACAACGCAGTTGTGGCCATTTTGACACTGGAAAAGAGGGAGCCAAAATCATGTCTGAAGGTAGGAAAACATATCTTGATGTTAAAAATGAGACAGCACTGATCCTAATAGTACATTACGTAGTCAATATGCAACATTATACTTTCTATTCAGGCTCTACTTTCCTAGAGCCTGAATAGAAAGAGGAAAATGTATACAGTATTTTGTAAATTTTGTATCAAATATCTATTTTCATTTGTTTGTCATTGCTACAATTTCACATTACAGTTATACCTCTGAGAGAGAAAAAGCAGAGAACTCTTCCTCGGTCTGATGGGTGTGGTCTGCCTTCCGATGACGGTATGTTCATTCATTGGATTGCTCAAGAGAGTACTAAATTAGTCATGAATAAATCAAGACATTATGGTAAGAAATGGATTTTCTTCATAATTATGCCCCATCTTCATTTTTCTGTATGCATTTTCAGCTCTTGATTTGTCTGGAGGGCTGAGGATAGTCCTGGTGGGCAAGACTGGATCAGGGAAGAGTGCAACAGGGAACACCATCCTGGGGAGAGCAGCCTTCAAAGAGGACCCAAGCCCTGTATCTGTGACAAAACACTGTCAGAGGCAGAGCGGAGAGGTGGATGGGACCATGGTCCACGTCATCGACACTCCAGGGCTGTTTGATACTGTCGTTACAGAGGAAGAATTAAAGACAAAGATAGAGGAGTGTGTCAAAATGTCAGTCCCCGGCCCTCATGCCTTTCTGCTGGTGATTAGGCTTGGAGTGAGGTTCACTGAGGAGGAGAGAAATGCTGTCAAGTGGATCCAGGACAACTTTGGAGATGACGCCTCCATGTACACCATCATGCTGTTTACGTGTAAAGATCAGGCAAAAGCTGACAATGCCCTGAAGGAGTGCAAGGAACTACGGAGACTCTCCATCACATTTGGACGCAGGTACCACTCCTTCAACAACAATGACACAGATGACCGCGCTCAGGTCAAAGAGCTGATCACCATGGTCAAGGAAATGGTACAAGATAACGGGGGGAAGCACTACACAAACGAGATGTATGAAAGAGCTCAGAGAAAGCTAAGAGAGGAGGAGGAGCAGAAGACACAAGAGGAGCAAAAGAAGAAAGAGGAAGAGAGGAAAATGTGGGATGCAGAGAGAGAAAAGCAAGAGAAAGAGAGAGAAAAGGAGAAAAAGGTTAGAAAAAAGAATATACGTGTGGCATCAGCTGTTGCTATTGTGCTGGTGTTAGCTGGGGTGGTTATAGCAGTGGGAGCAAACACGACGGTAGCCCTGGGTCTAGGAGCTCCGACACTCATACTAGGAGTGCTGTGTGGCATTGCTGCCATATTTATTTGGAAAGGACTTAAATGCAAACCCAGAGCAAATGATCCAGTATAATTGATCGTGGACCTGCAATGGAACAGTGACTTGCACCAATATTGGCATGTTGATGCATGTTTCTGATTCTTCTGTGTGACATTCAGTATTCCAAATAATTGACATATTATTGTCGCTGTTAAACTCGATGAAAAAATGATTTCTGCATTCTGGCTCCTAAATCATGAAGTGTCGACAACATTACCAAACACAAGAAGTATGTTAATTCAGTGGACTATAGCACACAGCAGACGGACAATGTGAAATGTGAAACTTGCTTTAATTACTCATTTATTGTTTGGAATTTTGAAAGCTTTGTCATAAATTGCTTTAAACATGGAGCACAGATCATGAGTTATACTTGAACAAATACTTTGTGAATCACAAGAAACACTTTTAAGTTTTAATAATGTTAGAACATATTGAGCTTTTGTACACATCTCATTTATTTTGTAAATGCATGTCTGTACAGTTCAGTCTTGCAGTAATTATAAAATAAACTGATAAAGTAACACATGCATGCAGATTAATTTGTGTTTCCAATGTTTCTTGTTCTTAAAGTGTGAATATAATATATCGTTTCCCTCTCTCTGTATTATTCTTAGCATTACAAGCTCACTTCCCTCAAGGAAATGAGAGACAATGCAAGGGGATCCCAAGGGATCACGTCTGCATGAGGTAGCGTTCTAAAAAGAGCAGCTACTCATCCTAACAGTGACATATCCTGCAAATATGTCACTACAGGCACATACCATTTTTACGGCACAGCTACCATGACACACTGACATGGAACTAAAAATCTTTAAACCATATTTAATTTCTTTGCAAATTGTTTATGACATGAGAAAAAATATGAAGGGTCTTGCTTACTTGGTTGTTATACACGTGTTGCTTTGGAAAATCACTGATATTGATTTGGTTTTGAAGTAACCTGTGGGTGTAAACTTGAATTACACGAACCGCTTCTTCTACATGCTATATTTCTGCCCAACAAGGAAGCCTACAATGACATGGCACTCAGGGGACATTGTGCTATTTCCCCAAGAAGAAACAAGAGACACAGAACAGCTCAAATATATGGGAAAAATGAAAAAGCTATCGCTGATGCAGTATTATGCAACAGTTCTCCGCCAACTAAAGACTAATTGTAGAGTACACAGTCGAAGTGTTGCAGTTCTGCAAGTGCCTTTGAATTCTCACCAAGAGACATACATCATAATGCAAGGCAGGAAAGGAAAAACAGTAAATTTGAATTATTCATTGTAGGGAACAAAAGCTGAAATGTAAGATTTGCTTGTTTAAAAAAAGGTTAAAAGGTCTTTAAATCAGTCTCAGACATGAATGAATAGTGAGCATGCAAAAAAAAAAAAAAAAACTATCCAGGTAGCTTTATTGAAAAAAGACGAAGATTATCAAGAAAAACATTTATTCAGTTCATACACAAACTGATGCATGAGGAGAAAAATGAAAGCACATCAAAATTCCACATAATCTACACAGTGTGCACACAGTTCTCATTTTTCCATTTTGTCGCAGGTCTTACAACAACATATTAAGCCATTCCTCAGTACATTCATAACCCTCTGTGATTGCAAGAATTGTACCCACACCTAAAAGAATGTGTGAAGAAAAAACCGCTCCTGCACCGAGTGCTGCCATGCTAGCATAAGCTGCCATTTTACACCATACAATCTTTTCCTGCACCTTTCTGATCCTTTCCTCCTCTTCCTTCTTCTTTCGCTTTTCCTCCTCCTCCCTCCTTTTCCTCTCCTCCTCCAGTTTCTTCTGGACCTCCTGGTACATCTCGTTGGTGTAGTGTTTTCCTCCGTTGTCCTCCACCATTTTCTCTATCTTGCGTAGAAGCTCTTGGACCTGGCTACGACTGGCTCCCTGGGCATTGATGAGTGAATGGTATCTTCCCCCACAAGAGTGGATCAGTCTGCGTAACTCCGGACTCTCTTTCACATAGTCTTCCACAGATTTATCTGCTAGCAGGTCTGCATGTGTAAACACGACCATGGTGTACATGGAGGCATCTGAACCAAAGTTATCCTGGATCCACTGCACAGTCTTCCTCTCCTCCTCTGTGAATCTCGCCTTCAGGCTGATCACCAGCAGAAAAGCGTGGGGTCCTGGGACTGACTGTTTAATACACTTCTCTATTTTGGCTTTCACTTGCTCCTTGGTCTTTTGTGTGTCAAAGAGCCCTGGGGTGTCAACAACAACAATGTTTCTTCCAGCATTAGCAACTTCTCTTTTCTGACAACCTACTGTCACAGACACAGGTGACATCTCTTCCTTAAAGACCTTTTTATGCCCCAGGATGGTGTTTCCAGTCGCGCTCTTCCCTGATCCAGTTTTTCCAACCAGGATGAGTCTCAGGTCTCTCAGATGCTTTGAATCTGTGGGTCAGTAAAGAAAGCTTGTGTTCACTGTCAGTTAAAATATTAAATAGTAAATGAAAAGTGTGTGTATGTGTATGTGTTTGTGCATGCGTGCACGCGTGGGTGTGTGTGAGCTTGTGTGTGAGTGAACGTGCACATGTACATATGAAGGTTAATTCTAAAATTAGTTCTCAACATGAAAATATTCACACTAACTTTGTACACAAATTTGTCTACACAAATTGTAGACAAATGTAACTTCTTATACTCCAACACCAAAAGGGCAAAGGTTCCATTTCATGGTACTTGATAATACTTTAAATGACATCACTGCTTCGATTATAAAAACGAAAACTCTGGAAATAAACTTGCAATATAACATGTATGTGTATACAGTTGTACCTTTGTGCTTACTCTGGCATTGAGCAGTTAGGATTTGACCACACAATGTGATCAATAGTAGCAGCGTGCAACCTGACATCCACCCTTTGTCCCGGGACATCTCTGTAGTTTCTATTAAAAAGTAACACAACCAACAATGAACTTAGGTCTGAAAAGCTTAAAACAAAAATCACAATATTGATCGTATTGTATTGTTCCACACCTGGGTGTTGCAGAAGACAAGAATCCCCTCTGACTGCTTCCTTGATCCTACTGTCCAACAACAGTCCAAAAACAATTTACAGCTGTTTTAGCTTTTA
>OMKZ01051832.1:0-43923 GCA_900302535.1 Neoniphon sammara | reverse complement strand
AAAAAAAAAAAAAAAAATGAATGGATCCCACTAAAATATAAAACCATGGGAAGGGGAGTGAAGCTGATCCCATGTGTGACTGTGGCCAGTGGGAGGGATGGAGGGCCAGCATTTTGTTTGTTGGGTGAACAAATGGTGACAAACGATGGCAAATTGGAGTGAAGGCCCCCTGCTGAGCTATGGTCTGCCAACTGGGATCACAATGGAGTAGAGGTGCAAGCTTGGGAGAATACACACACAGACACACAGACACACACAATGTTATCGAAATGCAATAAAGTTCACGGCGTGGCATGCATGCACAAACCGTCCCCTCTGTCTCTTTTCTCCACACACACACACACACACACACATAATGGCATGAGGGCATGGATGCAAGAGAAAAGGACTGCATCCATTTTGAAGAGGCAGATACAATACATATAAATGCACAAAAGGCTCGCTGGCTATCTAATCCAATGTTTCACACGCAAGAGCTGAGCCTCCGCTGAGTGCTATAACAGTGTTCAGCCTAATCCTATAAATCTATATGATAGCGACAGATGGAAAGTAAGTTCTCTGTGTCACTGCCTCTGATCAGGAAAAATCCCCCATACCTCTCCGCCGACTCCCACACCATTCAGCAGGGAAACTCGGCAGAGGCTCTTCTACACTGAGCGTAAGAAGTGGCAACCACAACACAGTCATAAATAGATTCCGACGGCCAGCTCCAGCCATGTACAAAAAGGGTATTTCGTTTAATTGGCCGGATAAGACAAAGATTTTAATTTCCCCTGAGATCCGGGTTGCCAACTTTTGTTTTTATGCTACACAGAAGAAGAACTGCATCGCGAGCAGTGCCAAGAATTTACAATGTTCTCTTTTCCACCGGCTGCTGTATCTTTTTTTTTTTTTTTTTTTTCCTGAGAGACCTCCAGAGATAAGACTATTGGATTAATTATGCAAATGTTTGAATATCAACCCCTCTGAAAGACTCGGTTGCTAGTCTGTGAACCTTTCTTTGTCCGCGCTCTGTCTCTCCAGGCCTATCATGGCACATACTCTGGCACAGAGGACATGCACTTATAGCTTTTCCCCTCTCTCTCTCTCTCTCTCTCTTTCTCTCTCTTTCCCCTCTTTTCTCACTCAATTGCTCTCTCGCTCTCTCCGGTTCTCTCTCTCTCTCTTCCCTCCACACAGACAAGCCATTGTGTGCGGGCATAGATGAGATTTGCATGCATGTTAGACTGGATTACACATGCAGGCTCTGGGAACCTGGACCCCTGTGGTCTCGCTTCAATGTTTGGGCCCTGACTGGCAAGCCTTCCTTTCAGTGTAGAACTTCAAACAAACCTCACAGCTTAATTGGCTCAGGAACATACAAAATCTGAGGTTAAATTCCTAAATTTGGGGGTGAGAGAACTGTTTCTAGCCTGTTTTTTTTCTGCGTGGCCGCTGCTTAGATACAGGGATTTTGACTGCTGTGTCTCAAAATCGACGTAATAAACCCTCATCGAGCCCGATATCCACTAGTTTTGAGACACCAAGCTTGGTGAAGTTAATGTTTATGAAAGGGTTAATCCTCCAAGTGATATGTATAATAAGTAGCTTAATCCTTGAACTGAAGATTCTGTGTCTGAGAGGGTGGAGATCGTAGATAGGAGCAGCCAAATCTTCTTAAAAAGATAGCTGAGGGACCGGGGAGGAAGATGCATCAGCTCACTTCATGTTAACATCCCAATTCGTACAAGCAAGTCTAAATGGTTTGACACTGTTTATGCAACCAGGTTGTTTTTAGATAATGTTGCTTCTGTGTCAGTGCATTCCACAATCACATTTGTACGGGAGTGTGTGTGTGCATGTGTGTGTGTGTGTGTGTGTGTGTGTGTACAAGGGTTCAAATGACATGGGTTTTAAAGACGATACTGATTCAGATTTTTTTCCCTTTTTTTTTTTTTTTTAACAGAACCTGCTGATAGCTGAGATTTTGTGCCGATATTCAGTATCTTCACAGTTGAAAATTACTGTGCAAAAAATAAGTCCACACTCTTGCTTGAATGAATTTTAGCAGTGCAGGATTCAGTTTTCTTATTCTTGAGGTTATAGTTATATTTGCGATTACGTGCAATCTAGTTTCTATGTTTCTATGCAAAAAAAAAAGTAAAAATAGTAAAAATGAAAAATACTACTAGAGTAAATCTCTTTTTAACAAAGTGCTCGAATAAGCAAAGCAAAGAGAATATTGCAAATGCAAAATAAAAAGATGCAAGAGATACTGTCAAACAATATTGTCTTTTTAAAAACTGGTCCATATCAGAGAGGGAAGACATGGACATAGCAAAATCTGATATTCAAAAGAAAAAGGCAGATATCGACCTGATATATCGATAAAGCGTTAAATCAGTACCCTAACCCAAGTGTGTGTGCGCCCTGGTTAACATGCAAGCCTCTCTATCTTCCACCAATAAACACACATCACAGTATAATTGTTAACAGTGGACAGTAGTGAAGTGCCTGTAAGTATTTCCTCTCAAAGCACCTCTATACCATCACATTTATTCATGTGAGCATTTAAGTAAATTGTCAAACGCCGTCTTCTTTAAGCAGCTAAGCCCTGTGCTACCTCTCTGCTCAGCAGGATTATAAACGAGATAGGATTTAATATTGATCCTTGGCTGACCTCCTATGAAGTGCTCATCATTTTATAATATCCTTCACGCATACTGTTAATGAGATCAGTGGTCTCCTGCAGGTCCATCCACAGATAAACCATGACCTTAACAGTGTCAGGCAACAAGCATGACCAAGCACTTACTGCCATGTGAGAATAAAGCGGGGTAGTTGTGAAATGTGACTCACTGAAGTGAAGTATGAGGATGCCATTAGATGTTTGCATTTAATGGATTTTCTTTTCTTCAGCTGCTCAGGGTAAGAGTCTATTGATTTTTATGGCTTACTGTTTAACTTCATCTTCATGGTTGAAGACACCACTGTGCCCGTGGTGGTCGGTGATAGGCAGCAGAGGATGGGAAGGCATGTCGGAGCGGGCTCAGGATTTCTAATCTCTCATCATCGGTTTACTGTAGCGGGTTGGACATGAGCTGCATCTGCCCGTGAGAATGAGCGAGGTGGTACTTTGAATCCCAAAAAACTTTCAAAAACATCACAGCACTCTCTTCCCTCTTCCACCTAAGAGCTTTGCTGAGTAATGGTACCATCAGAGGGCCGTGAAATACCAGCTAATTTTACCTCGTGCTGGAACTGAACAGGTTGATGAGCATATTCCTGACAGTAAATGTAAGCTCCTAACTGTCTCTGCTCTGCTGCTGGAAAAACATCTCTCCCTTCGCAGAGCAACACCAAGGCACCTAAGCAGTTTCTTTTACACAAATGAGCCTACTAATTATCTGAATATATTTCCATTGCTAATACAATGGGCTCCAATCAATGAGCCGAGCCTCCTTAAACTCAGTGCTAGAAGTGTATGTCCCAGAGGTATTAATTTCACCAAGGCACGCATATGAGTATGGGGGTGGATGGCTGCTGTGGGTGGAGGCAATTGATTCAATGTATCTGAGGCTATGCCAGGCGCACAGAATGCAAGCACACAGTGATGGGAGCTGAGCCTATTGATAAGAAATGCAGCAGGGGTTAGCCGAATAACTGTAGCCACTATATATGCCCATTGCGTCACATGTTATAAATCAAATCAATTTGCCTTCCCACCAGCTAGCCCTGGTCTCGAAACTCAGGCAGCTTGTGAGAAAGGGACAGAACATTATTTGCATGCATGGATACCGAGCCATGAGCACGCACTGCCCCCTATCTGCTCTTCATATTCTCCCTCAGTCCCTTCTCACCTCATTAGCAGCCTATCAAGATATTGTTATAAGGTATAAATTCATATTCTTATTCAACCAATTATGCCTGCGAATTGGATAGAAGATAACTCTCCTATAATTGACCACAAATTGTCCTTTCTGTATGACAGGCAATACTTCTATCCCTCCCACATGTTCGATACTGAATAATGCACTTGAATCGCAAACTGGCAGTAACACTGTCAAGACAAAACTTAGATTTTTGTAAGTTATGAAGAACAGCAGCAGTTAAACAGCAGTTTTCTCGGCCAAGCCGGCTGGCAAACAGTGTAAAAAAATAAATAAAACAAAACTCCAAACACTGACATCTGTGTAAAAGATTTTAATGGATAGCCCCAACCAAGGAAACAAAATTACATCCTGAACAAATCTATTCCTGCAAAATGAAATCTCTTCATAAATGTATCTTAAGGACACGTCTTTCTGTACAAAATATGGATGGCAGTGGAAAAAGCGGAAAAAAGTGAATTATGGAATGAATGTAGCTGGCCTGATTTCATCCCCCTTCATATTTTTCATGTGACTATAAGCCATCTATCATCTACGAGCCATTAACAGCCATCCTCAGTCCAGCTAATACCATCAGGAAGAGAAGAGCCACTCTCTGCCCCTCTGTTGCCAGTGAGATAATTGTTATACATGCGCTCCGGTCAAATGATATGCTGTTTTTCTTTGCGACCAATTACCTTTATCTTTGTTTGATGACAAAGTCAATTTACCTTCAAAGCTGGTTAATTCGAAAAGTGAAACCGTCTACACAGTCCCGCTTCAACATGACCCAAGTGGCTGTGAACCTTAAGAAGAAATACACCCAAAAAACAAAGCAGATTATTCTCAGTCTCAGCTCTAAGTAGGTTACCCTGCAATAAAAGTGGCAATATTTAATTCCATCAATAATCCTCTCAAAATCATTCCTTAAATTAGGAGCAAACATCCATGCATGTAGTTAATCATATCTTTCAATAATGAATGATGTGATTTGGTTATGGCAGGCTATTCTGAAGCTGCTGCACTCTTCATTGCACGATACAATTATTGTATGCCAACAATAATAATAAATAATGGTGATACACAATGAAACAGTGCTAACTAGATATTTTTGAACACAAGGAGTAAGCACTGGTTAATTGCATGTTGCCTAGCAATTCTTCCCAAACCTAACATTGAAGCAGCAGGTTACTTGGTATGAAAATAGGATCAAGCCATTTATAGTCACTTCATAACTGTTTCCACTGTTTCCAGTCAGAAACACCAAAGACTGACCTGACTAGGATTCCCACTCTCTAATGACATTGTAATATTTTATCATTGCCTTTTCCTTTCCCTCAAAAAATTTCATTTCCACAGCAAAAAACTCTTATCTGTGTTCAGAAAATAATTGCTGATTCCAGCATCAAATGGTTCTTCTGTGTACCTTTAAAATTTCATAACTTGCTTCTGTGCTTACCTTTGGTATATTTAACATAAAAGCCCGGGGGCAGTGTCTTTTCTATTTATGTACTTTGGGGTTTGTGTGTCGTCTCTGTAGACTGTAACAGAGGCTGAGTGGGGGGAAAACAATCCCAGGCGAGTTGATACATCAGTTTGGACATCTTGTGCATGAACGCAGTATCATCACAGTACGGAAATTGGACAGGTTTGAGTAATTTTGTCTCATATTCCGGCGCCACACAGAGGGAGTGAGGCAGAGTAACCTCTCATCAGTTTTCTCAAATTATGCCTATGAGTTACAGTTACTGCAGGCTCTTTCAAAACGCTCATTTGTTGCAGCCATTAGAATTCATGTAAACGTGTTTCCTTCAAGAAAACATGACAGCTAGAATTACGTTGAAAAAGTGAGCTAGTTTAAAGAGACTAAACTTTGAGTTTGACCTAATTCTGTGAACCCCGTTATCTTCTTTTAAAATGTCAAGTACCTTGAATACGCTGATCAGGGCATGAAAGTGCTTATATATTGTGTCCTGGAGTCCCACAGATTAGAATTTCCATTTCAGGCGATAGCCTCTGGAAAGCCAAACATCACATGCTGAGTGTAGAAAACTGGAAAGGTTACTCAGCCTTATCTACAATTATGCAAAAACACAGAGACCGGCTAAAACCATGGTCATTGGTACAAAGGAAATCTGCAATCCCTTGATGTTGCTTTGAGCTCCCTGTCCTCAGATGCATATGCATAACACACAGCACATCCTAGAGGAGAAAATACATCAGAACAGCTGACAGGAAAAGGAATGGACTACTAACACCTTGTCACGCTTTGAATTATGAATGCTGGCAATTAAACTTTAAAGTCCTCTCATGGTAGAGATCAATAATTAACCAGCATTTTGTCTTTATTTATTTTATTTTATTTTGCTTTTATCTGTTTAATTTTAATTGAGGAACTTTTCAATTGCTCATAAGCCAAGCAGGAATAGATTCAAGTAACATACACCTGCTACATTCAGGCTGATGAAAATAAACATCTGTAATACTTCAAATTTATAATGCCTCATTCTCCTTGGACCTTTTAATCCATCAGCCACGCTGACGTGGAGCTGTTAAGATGTTGACTCCATTTCTGCACTCCTGGTGTCAACTCTTTCATAAGAGGTGGGGGTTTCTAGGGAAACAGACTAGGGTAATGAAATTAGCTTTGGTGCATGGGTCACATGGAAAAACCTGCTCTATTGTCTTTTCATCAACATCTGGGAGCATGAACAGTACAGATTGAAACTAATGGCTTTCATCTTCAATTGCTCTACTCTGAATATTCAACATGAGGGCAATGGTGCCCCCTTGTGTAAAAATGCAATTAACAGTCTGACACTCATATGCATATATATAGTGTATATTTGTGCATATATACACACAGTAAAACCCCTAAAATTCTATAGAAACCAGCTCAAACATAATGAAAGGGTTTGATGAGATTGCATCAAAAAACACGTGCAAACGGACACAGCGCTTTTGTCTGTAAAGGACAATCGATTCTATGGCAAGCTCTGAGGTATGTTACATATATCACATTTTTATTCCACAGACATACACTTTCCTCTGCAGTGAGCTTGCATTGATTCTTTCAGAAGTGAAGGGCATTCCCACACTTCTGTCCATCTTTAGCCCTTACTGCTATTCAGACAGACAGCCGCTCTAGCCTCCACTGTCTGAGCTCTGGGCGCACTGCACTGCCCTGGGCTCAGTCAGACGGCCATATGATAACGCCATCATAACCTGCAAAAGGTACAGCATAAAATCACTGCAGAGAATGGAGAGAGGGCCCGGTAATAAGTAGAGGCTATCGCAAGCGTGCTGAGATAAGGATTTTGCTGGCCGGCAAGCCTGTAGCTAGTATTTTTCAGTCTGGGTTTGATAAAAAAAAAAAAAAAAATGCCGCCACAATTTTGAATGATTTGCAATGGTGTTACATTCATTAGATAGGATCAAAATTACTTCAAGTGGTCAAACTGATTCACGTTTTCAATTATATTGTCAATTTTCACTATATTTGATGCTGTTAAGCGTGCTAAACATTTTATTAAACCCATATTGAACGATGCTGAAAAATGTATGCTGTACTTACTGTAACCATGGTGAGAAGAGCCAGCATCATGCCCAGCATTATGTACAGGTTATTGGTGAGTCCTCCAGCCCACAGCGGCCCCAAGATGGTGGCCAGACCACCAACTGAGCGTCTTACACCTTGACTGAACCCTTTTGTCAAAGCATCACAGAACAGAGACACAAATATTAGAGGGAATTTTATGTCTTTAACGTACAAACATGACTAAAAGGTGTACATCAAAAAAAGCCTGTGTAATCTGTTGCATCTCACACGAGCCTAATGACAATGCATTGTTTTAATATGAGGAACCTTTCAGGCGATGCCAAGGCAAAATGAGCCAACCTTGTGTTTTCTCTGCTGTGACTTTGGAGAAGAGCGACACCTGAGACACGGCCACAAAGGGAAGCCCCAGCAGCTGCAGAAACACCCCGATGATGAAGGCTGACAGCTCCCATCCATAACCACCTGTCAGGGGTGGAAAAGTAATCTGATTACTGATCAACAACTTGTCTGATCAGGAATGAAATCCAATGGACTATACCCCAGTTTAATATATGACAAATGCAGTAATAATCTGATCACTCATAGCTTGTTGATTTTCAATTCTATAGAATATGAAGTTGAACAATTTACCCAAACTTACAGGCTGTTATTGAAATAGCGCCATTATCATTGTGCACCACTACATAGCACACGACCCTCAGATATTTCATTTCTTAACTTTAAAATAAACAGAGATGCTTTTGTGGCTTTTCATGTGTGATATCCAGTCATGATAACTCAGAGCATGTGATAGACCATCCCTCCCCTCGCCTCATTTTTTTAGTTCCTTCCACAAATGAGTTGGCACCAGACATAGCTGAATTTGGAAATGAAACCACTGCCAAGCTGGCAGTCACTATATTTTTGTTCTCTACTGATTTGCATTATGCATGCTTGTGTGAATTTGTGCCCACTCGAAATCTTGGATGGTGTATATTCCTGTGTAAAATATACTGTAGCCTACAATCTTACAATCAAAATGATATTTCCCCTTTAAAGAAGCGTGTTTCTCAGTAGTCTGGCTATTAATCATTTATTTTTCAGAGGCAATTGCTTTCTAGGTTTCATGTTGTCTTTTCAGCAGCTGTAACAAATAACAAATGCCATATCTTTTGTCTAATTAGATCAGTGTACTCTCCTTTTATATGTATTCAGGCGCTCTCCAGCTACAGCACCTGCCACTTGTAATCATAACATTAAACGTGACAAGCTCTAACAGTACAGGCCAACATGAACAAACAGGATCAAATTTGCCTGTAAGATCTCCTGCTGGCCTGCCGCTGCTGAGTGATATCATTTACAGAGCAGATTCAATTCAGCCGGTGTGTAACCCAATATGGCTCCGCTGTGCTCTACACCAACACATGCAGCAGGCCCACACAAAGGGTTTGGCTAAGAAAGTAAGGCATGTGCAAGTCTGTAGCGTGCGAGAGAGAGAGAGAGGGAGCATGTGTGGGTATGTGTGCAGGGCTGTGTGCTCGTCCCACCTCGGGGGTTGGTGAGGAAGATGAGGCACCAGATACAGGCGGTGCAGCAGATGACCAGGCCCACAGCCAGCACGGCGCGGTCCGCCACCTTACGGCTCAGCCAGCGCACGAAGAAGAAGCCCAGGATGACCTCCACCCCACACAGGCTGTACATCAGGCTGTTGCCCAGCTCGCCAAAGCTGAAGTAGCGCTGCGTCAGAGGAGTCACCATGGTCTGAGGGAGGGGATTTTAGAAGAGATACGTTTGCAAAGGTCGGTCAGTCAGGTAAAGTGGTTTAGTCAGGGTTACAGATTATTAGCAAGGCTGAACCCGCCGTCTTTTAAGTCCTCCGAATGCCTCACTCAGCCCAGATCAAAGGGAAAATGCGGTTGAACTCTGATTTTCCCTCAAATTTCACCTTTAAAGTTTTTCTTCTCCATACTGAACGTCAATTTCACATACATATTCTGCATCTGCTGCTTGCAACGCTTCATTGAAGCAACATCACGCTTACATTGAGTGAAATATTCAAACTCCTGATGCTGTTGTTTTATGGCTACAGCATCATATCAAATGGAAAATATCTAGATGTCTTGTGCAGCATTTTGTACACATTTCCCTGTAATTCAGCAGGACATATTTGGTATTTTTGGAAACCCTGGGATCTCCGCTAGAATTCAAAATGAAGTTTTGTGGGTTTGAACAAAGCTGCAGCATGCATTTGTAATGATGAACCCACTGATGGGACCAGCAGGGTTGTAAACCAGGTCAGTGTTCTGCAGCAGTTCAGTTTAGAGGTGAGATGAGAAAGCATCTTCATTAGTAATACTTTGAAGAGAGGCCGTTTTACTACTGTACTGGTTTTATTTTTAGCAAAGTAACATTGCAGGTCTTTCCAGGCAAGTACTCATACAGACGCAATCTACGAAAGCCATGGCGCGACATCATATGAAATGTTTGGAAACTTCAGCTGATGGATCTCAACGGTAGCTGCTCTCACCTCCAGCGCCGTCTGATTGAAGAGAGTGATGAACTGAGCTGTGAGGAGAACGACTACCTCCTCTCTCAGGAACTCTGCCGAGAAAGGGAGAGGGAGAGAGGGTGGGGAGAGAGATATTGAAAATTGAAGAAATGAAATAGAAAATCAAAACAAGATGAAGCGATACTCTGCCGCTAAATCAAAAGTTTCAATTGGCTAAAAAAAAAAAAAAACTGGAGAATTTTAAAAGAAAGAAAGAACTGTTGCAGAACTCATTACAGAGGCATCACAGATCCTGGGTGCCCCAAGGTCAGAGACTGTGATTTAAAAAAAACAAAACAAAAAAAAGCAGAAACAGAGCTTTTCCTTTTTTTTCAGTCTCCAAAATATGATAATGTGAGAAACATTTATTTTAATAAATTCCAGATTTTGATACCAGATTCTCAGGAACAAAAACTACCCTGTGCATTTGGACAGGAGGATCAATCTGCTGCTAAATTTGTATGTGCCCGCCAGATGGCTACAGAAATGGTTTTAACTGACAAGATATCACACTGCAGTATCATGTACTGTGACTAACTTTGCTTTGTTGAATGCTTGGATAATTATTTGCATAATTCCATGCTTGTACACCACTGTATTCATGTATGTTCTCTGTATGTAGACTAAAATATTACAATGATATGAGCTCAAATGCTTTTGTTCTTCATATTGATTTCATACTGAATGTCTTGGCAACGCACTACTTTTTGTTATCATGCCAGTAAAGCCTACTTGAACTGGAGAAAAAAAAGAGAGAAAGAGGAGGCGTTCATGTGATTCCCAACATTTCAAAAACACAAAATCACACAGGTATTGCTGGTGTTGTTTGCGCTCAAGAACCCAAACTACAAAGAAAAACGACTCCGTGCGAGTGAAAGATTCACTTCGGCTTCAAGGGTTCCTCTCACCCTTCCGCAAAGAGTCAGGGAAGATCAATAATTCAGGAACAAGGATACTAGACGCGGCGCAACGCCCAACGTGCAATCCTACGCGCTAGAGCTACAGAGGTTCTACGGTTTTGCTCCAGAGTTTCTGGCGCTGTAGAGTTTCTTCAAAAACAAAAAGGGAATCGATGAGGAGAATGTTGGCCACATTACAAATTCTGTCTCTATTTCATCCACAAGTCAACTACAGCAAGTGAGTCGATGAAAAAGGAAGTCTGCTATCCATCCCACTGCCACATCTTCAAAGAGTGAGAGAATCGATAGGAAGGTCTGACACGAGCGCGCACACACGCACGCACACACAAACACACACACACACAGAGAGAGAGAGAGTAACAGAAAGTGCAGAAAAAAGTTAATCAATACCGGCACACAATCACTCCTTGCATCCCATGTAAACTTTCCATGACGCTAATCCGATAGGACACCTGACAACATACATACATACACACACACTCTGACACACACCAGACACACACTCACAAGACGAATCAATACTCAGGAAATTTGATCTGACATGCCGCAGAGAATTCCACAGAGAGAAGTGGAGGATGAAACCTGTGTATATGCATGTGTATGTATGAGTATTTGTGTGTGTGTGTGTGTGCGTGCATATATGCAAGGAAATCAATAGAGCAGATACAAAACATGTGTATTGGCAGTGACACCTCTTCCTACCTGAGCTCCACAAATAGTGCAGTGGAAAGCTAACATTCATTGGCCGGGACAAGCAGTCAGGCCCCCCCTTACCTCTGCTCGCGCTGAAGTTTTTGAAGGGATTGGGGGCCGCGGAAGAAGACGGGGGTGACGGGGGGTCGCAGAGGGGCTGACTTTCACACGAGGCCGAGGTTTCTAATTGGACCGAATTGACAGCCCTGTAGGTGAGCACCGGCTCCTCCTCGGACCCCACCAGCGGCACCTCCTCCTCTTTCATCTCCAGCATCGCGGCTCCCCCCTCCGCGGAGCTGAGAGGTGGTACGTCCCAGTAAAGAGCCAGGACGACGAACTGGAGCAGGATCCACAGCAGACACATGAAGATCTGCGAGGTGCGAGTGTGATAAAGTGAGGAGAGAAGAAGAGAGAGGAAACACTGAGGATTTTTCATATTTTAAAAATCCTTCAGCGGCAAAACAAAAAATACTGTTTTTATAGTTTAGAAATAGAGGAAATAAGCCATGTGATAAATGGTGCAGGGCTCTGAACGTTCAAAAACAGAGGTAACCTTGAGCAGTGAGATCTGGAGATATGTGCAGTGTCAAATGAATGTGGAAAAATGGAAATAGGCATTGAAGGGCATTGCTACTCATTTGAACTATATCCGTGTTACAGGTGTTTTATTCGGAGGGAGGCTCGTGAGATGGAAATAGATCAATACAGGTGGTTACGGGCCTGAATAGCTGCAGGGGTTTTGTATTCACACTCAGAAGAGAACAAAGGAGAGGAAAAAAATGTGAGCCAGCTGTAGCGCAGAATGTAGAACAACTCTTTCTGAGGACTGTTTCTGTATTCATGAGGTATACAGGCTGTTGGAAAACGTTAGATTACAGATTATCTGGATGCTGTTACCCCAGGAGACGTATACTTGTTCACAACAAAAGGCCCCAGTTTGAAATCACACAGCCGCAAGAACAGGTTGAACGCCGGCCCTGCAAAAGACAGGAGGAAACAGAGGAAGCCAGATGGAGTAAAGTCGGAGGATGTGCTGCAGTGGAAGCACTACACTGTCACAATTTCACATAATGCTTCTTTTCCACGTTTTAATCTGAACAAACAGCATGAGGATATTACAAAATCATCCCTGGCATCTCTCAGGAAACAGTGTAGGTAGAGAGATGCCAGTAGGCTGAGGACTGACCGATGAGGAGGCCGGCTTGTCGGCAGGCCATGATGGCAGCAAAGACGCCGGCGCGCTCCTCTGGCCGAGTGCTGCGAGTCAGGAAACCGAAGATGGAGGAGCCCGCTCCTGCACCGACACCTGAGAGGCATCAGGACAGCAGCACCCTTCTATTATACCGTCACAGTGCTGATACTAGCATTGGATGTTATTTCATTGTGTGTGTGTCTGTGTGTGTGTGAGTGGTCACCTGCTACAAGTCGACTGCTCAGCAACAGCCATTTTGAATATCCCATGAAATACATGAAGTTACCTGAGGGCAAAAATGAAAAGATTTTGCTAATGATGTTTTTTTGGGACTCGTGCTGTGGCGAAACAAATGCTAGAAGCAACAGCTCAGCCAAAATACCAAAAAAAGAAAGATATTTTTCCAGCTTATCCCTGGCGCAGTCTATCCCTTGAGATAGTTTCTGTGTGATTTGGCGATGTTTCCGCTCTGCCGAGACCTTCCCCGTCTCCTGGCACCCAGAAAAAGCAGTACTGGATGGGTGTTCCTTCGTGGGGCTCAAAGCGTCAGAAATGTAAATCTGAAAAACTCAACAGCAACAGCTCTTTCCAACAACAATGACACAGATACCCAGAATCATCCAGAACCCTGAGGGGCAAAGAATTTCATTGGGAACTATTTCCTGCCAAAGAACACTGGCAAACCGTGTTTTTCGACAGGAAATAGTTCTAAACAAAACTCTTCTTCCCTGAGGGCGGTGGATTACGTTGGGTATCCGCGTCATTGTTTTTGGAACGAGATGTTGCTTTTCAGTTTTTATCATGAAGGTTTTTGATGGCTTGACCCCCACAAAAGCATACCAATCCATCACCACTGTATTTTTGGGGAAAAGGGCGAGCACGCAGCCTCACAACAGACTGGAAACCTCACCAAATCACACAGAAACTGTCTGGATTGTGGCGGACTGGTGGACTGTACTGAAAAATATCCTTAGGTATCACTTGGCTCTTTTTGAACAGCTGTTTTTGGTGAACTGATGGGAACCGGTTCATTTCACTCACCCATATATATTTGGTAATGAAAGCTCGGAGTCTTATTTCAGCAGTTCTGGCCACAGACTGTAATCACATCCCGGCTGTGAAAACAGCAACTCCAGTACCTTTTATTGGAATCTTTTCAAATTTGCTGCGCCCATTCACATTGACCCTCAGAGGAAGGACCTTATTGATTTTGGTGACCCCATGACCTTTCCTCTAGCACCACTGTCAAGCCAAACTCAGGTCTCTTTGGAGATATATCTTGCAACTTATGTCTGTGAACAATTACTGTGTTTAGTACAGGATGCACCGAGATCCAGGAGGAATACAATTTTGTTCCACTATATGAATGACAATAAAGTTACTTGATAGTCCCTAAAAAACAATCAGCCATACCAATCTAAGCTTTGTTTTGAACAATACAGTCTGAAGTGCATTTGTTATCCATATATATTATGATGGAATAGACAGAATAGATAGAAAAATGCTGAGACTGGGCACGGGTGGGGAGTGGGGGGTTCTGGGATGCTGGAATACACTGTTGAGCCTTTTTGAGCTGTAAACAAAACCTTGGTGAAGGTGCCCAGTTATTTGCCTACTCTCACTTGCCCCAAACGTTAGTGCAGGTAGCTGGTGAGTGTTCCTGCCTATGTTTTGATTCTGCAGATTTATGACAGCGTAGTCTGATGTTTTCGGTGGTACTCATTGTGGATGGCAGTTTAACATTTGATGAAACTCTGAATTGGGTTTCCATAGGAAGGCTCACCCTGGATTAATTTACAAGAGATAGTAACATCATATCCAGTGTATTAATAAATAAATCTCACTGTCTAAACTGTTTGTAAACTTTGTGCTCACTATTAATAAATCATCGCCTTCGTTTCTTTTGTAAAACTGTAAAAGAAACAAAAAGCCAAAAGAGAGCCAAATGAACGGCTCTTTGTAGTGAATGAATGGTGACAAATGAACCTTGAAAATAATGTCCACCACAGCTCTCTATCATATGATTTGCCCTGTGGTATGTCTACTCACCAGCAATCTCAAATAGATTAGAGAAAAGGATGATGGTCTTCGTAGTTCTGCTCCGGTCTGACCAGAGCCCAAAAAACGGGCCCGTCAGCAGCCCGCTCAGACTGAAGGCTGACAGACCCAGACCCAGGAAATAAGGAGGGGCCTCCAAAATCTGGAGGTATCGCCATATTGTAGGCAGAATGACAGCTGAGGAAAAAAAAGAGAAAGAAAGGGAATCAAGAAGGGTTAGAGGTGGGGGAAAGGAGAGGGTGCCATGCCTCATTTACCTTCAACACAATACATTTCTGTTAATTTGATGGAGCTGGTGTGAGTGTATGTGTGATCAGCGAATACAGTATCCTCAGTAATGTGAGCATGCAACCACAATGCCAGACAGAAATGTATTTTAGTCTGCTCTGTGAGACCATTAGCCTTTACCTTTCAGTATATAAAACTGCCATAATTAACTTACCATACTCTATGCCGCTTAACAAAAAAATCAATCCAATGGTAAGAAAAGTTAGAGTCCTCTTTTGGTGATTATCCATTATGTTGACTCGCTTTCTGGCTGTTATGCATCAACTTCTGTCCCCGCATGTTGTTCAAAGATGTTATTCAGGGGCAAAAATAGGAGACACTATGCATCCAATTAGAACGGCTTCCCTGCTAATGAGAGGAATTTGTTGCACTATCTTAGAGTTTCATTTTAGAGGTTTTCAGAGATAGAAAATAAAGATTGCATCAGGCTTCTCCAGTGGAAAAAGAGGCTCAGCAGGGGTGACACTTGAAATGAATATGCCTATCTTGGTGCCCACATTCTCCGCTGAGGTGGAGTTTCCTGATAAGAAATACATCAAATCATCACAAAGCACGGAAAAACAACAGAGTCCAGTAGAGGAGAAATGATTGCAGTAGGTCCTTTTCCATTAAGCATTTATGTTAAAGAGGAAATTCTGCTGGAGCCAAAGTCCAGACTGCAGCACCACACTATGAGCTTCACGGTCAAGGCAATGTCTCGGGTTACCAGGTGAGGTAAAGTACACTGAGCTTTATACATTTTTAATATTGTTTTCTCCAATTTCATCTGAAAACAGTTGATTCTCTCTCAAACCGTGAAAACACTCAGAAAAATGTGCCAGACCCATATGCCCTCCTGTAGATATGAGTCTTATAGATATGAGTCACTTTACTATTTTGCAAAAAAAAAAAAAAAAAAATCTCTACTTCCTAGTCCACAAATTCAATAATAACATGCAATATATCACATTAATGCCCAGATAATGAAATATATCACATAAACATACACACATGACTACAATTCTCAGTGATGTGGAGCCTTATACTAGAATATATGTGATTGCATTCAGCACTGAACACATTAGACGCTGTCAGTTTTATTGAATGCTTTTCTCTGTTCGCAAGCTGCTGTGGTTTTCCTTGCCTTGGGCTTGTTATACTAAACAGAATTGTCACCAAGTTAATACCTCCATATGTTATTCCAAATTACATAATCAACAACCCATGAATAATACAACTTGTTTCATTGTGGAGAGGTTATGAATAATGGATTGTTTGAATAATACGTATAAACTTCCTCAATATCCTCCACTGACATCATCCGGTGGTGGGACGATTTGAGAGTTCCCGTTTGAAGCTCAGCTGGCTGCCAGCATGAAGAGATGTCGTGGGACGCATCCATTTGGGTCAGTATCCTCCCTGTGCATGTGTGTGTGTGTGTCTGTTCAAATGCATGACCACCCCATTCTTGCTTCTTTCTCTTCTCCCTTCAAATTGTCTTTGTAGAAAACATGCACCGACTCACCCAAGCTGTGCCTTTATGCCATTTCACTCGGTATAAATTGATATAATCAAGAAGAGATTCATGCAATGGCAATTTCCACAACAAAATACAGCTGAGTTGCAAATGTCCAATGGGAGGCCATTAGCATCCTACCTGGCTTACCTGTGGCGGTTTCTATAGAAACACCAGAGAGATGAGGGTGGAAGGTGTTTTGCGTTCACCTTTGAGCTTGGGTAAACAACAAGAGTTCCCCTGTGAGTAAACTGCAGTCCAGTCAATTTACTCAGTCACCGCGCTGTATTGGAGGCTGCTCCAGATAAGAGATTATCAGAGTATGCTTTGACAGAAGGCCATTTGACTTACAGAGACGTAAGACTGCGTTAGACTTGTTAGACTTGGTTCCAGTAGGTGGCTGAGTTTGGAGCGGGGGATGTTCTTGAACACAGCTTCCCCCCGGAGGTCCTTTAGCATCCCCATTAACATCAACCTGCAGGGTGCTTGCAGGCGGCAGACACGGTAAGAGAGGGAAATCAACACGGCTTGGCAGCTATACTCTTTAAACCATGGGGGTTCATTATGAAGACAAACACTGTCAAGTTTCAGATTCAGATTTCCAAGTCAGCTTCTCAGGTTTTGCAGCTTTTGTGCATGCCTTTGGAACTGTGTGTGCTTGTGCATCTGTGTCTGTGCATGTATTTATATGTGCATCCCTTTTTGTGTGTGTGTGTGTGTGTGTGTGTGTGTGTGTGTGTGAGACAGACACAAAGACCGCCTCCACCCAGTGGTGGTGCAGAAGCAGGTGTGGAGGAGGGGCATGGAGGGGCGTGGAGCAGAGCGGATGAAGGCCCAGATGCCGGTGTCCAGTGTCGGGGAGGACAGAGCCATCCTGCTGGGCTTCACCATGATGGCCTTCTCTGTGCTCATGTTCTTTGTGGTGGGAATCACTATGGTCAAACCCTACGTTAACAGGTGGGGCATCTGTTCATGCTCCAATAATAATACGGAATCAATATCTTACTCATTCATTCAATGCCCTTGTGATGATGAAACACCCCTTGAAAAAAAGATAATTAAAAGTACTTGGGTGTCTGGATTGATTCAGAACTTTCCTTTAAGCCCCATAGTGAGCCTATCACCAACAAAATAAATTGAAGTTTTGGTGTAGTTTATCACTCAAGTAATTGTTTTACCCTTCAAGGTGAGGAAAAGAATTATTAAACTGCAAATATATCTTCAGCCTCTAAATACAGTTTAAATTAGCCTTTGTAGATTTGTATTGAGGTTTTCTTATCAAACTCGTCATTGTTTGATGTATACCTATATCTGGTGCCATACAGATCATCACACTCACTTAGATATACATTGGTGAGGTGGCTTTAACTTTAAAGCTTTATCTGATTGGAACAATTTGCCTTTATATATCAGAACCATTTGCATCTGAAGATTTCTTTGTCATTTTTGCCCAAAGTGCTGTGTTGCTCTTTTTTAATTGCAATGCTTGAATAATATATTTGCTCTGTAACATTGCTATCTGCAGTATGTACATTATATACTGCACATACCACACGGATATGTCAATATCTATTCATTATTACTACTGTATTTGCAATTAATACACCCTTTTATTAACTTATTTATTTTGGTTGTTTTCATTTCGTATTTTCCTTGTGGAGACGATGTGGTGAGGGGTGGAGGGATGGATGGTATGTGTAGGTAATGTCTGATAGATTTCATCGTGCATGTATGTTCGAGAATCCCCTCAAAAATGAAATGGTTCATCTCAAGAGGCTATCCTTTAATGAAATAAAATAAAATAAAATACTGAACAATACTACTAAGATGCACAAATGCCTACACATTTTCTGGCAATATTAGAAATACCATCATACATTTATTCACACCCACAACTGGCTCGCAGGTATCCAAGTTCACAAAGATCTTTCAACTTGCGTATTATTTCTATTTCCCTGTTGAGCTTCCTGGTTGTTGTTTTTCAGTAACTGGGAAGAGGAAGCTGGTTGTGTGCCGGTCCAGGCTGATATTCTGGAGGAGTGGGTGGACTGCAGAGGCGTGAGCGCCGTGCCGTGCCTCAGGGTGATGGTTAACCTCACAGGCTCCCAGCAGAAAGCTCTTCTCCACTTGGATGAGGAGTCGGTTCACCTCACCCCTGAGGTAGGGCTCTACAGTGTGTACTATGGCTGACGCAGAGGTTTCTCAGCTCCAGTCTTTGGGGCCCAAGGCACTGCTGGCTCTCTATTTTGCAAGGTAGTTTTCATTCTAGTCGTCTAATCAGGGGCTAATTAGATGTGGGATGAGAAGTGAATGCCATTAATTAGCTGGTGGCATTAAAAAAAAATAGTCTTCTGGATCCTGAGGAACAGGACTGAGAATCACAACCTAAGTGTACCAGGTAACTGACATTATTAGGAGATGCATGCTGCCATGATGCTATGGTTGAATGATATGGGTAGGAAAAAATCATATTGCATTTTTTTGTGCGACTTTGTTGCCAATAATCATTTTTGGTCCATAATTTTCATTTTCACTGAAAAAATGAAAGTGAAGATGATGTGAATCAAGTTTGGAGAGTACAATTTGTAGACCAGGGCATCTCTGTAGCACCAGAAAACTTAATTTATAATAGTATTTTGTTACACATTTTATCATCACCAAACAATTAGAGCAATTTGGATATTGCACTTGGCCGTGTTATGATTTTAATTAATTGTTCAGCCTCACCTGATGCTGCACTTTTGCTCCATCCAGAGGAATTGTTTGGAACATTCTGCAGTAGCTATGCAGCACAGGTTGTGTATGTGTAGGGTAGGGAGGGCTCCTGCAACGGCTGTGCAGGGGAAAAAAAAAAAATTAACAGGCTACAGTAGATACAAAAAGAACCTCACACACATTCTTAATGATTGTGACCAGCATTGCCAGAAATACTGAAAGGAGCATGTCTCTCTCTGAATGTAAATTAAAGTTTGTGAAACTTACCTTTATTCTAGTGTTTCTACACACCCAAATGCCAGATGGAAAAGAAAAAACTTGAGGAAGAAGTCCTAGAAGTGAAAAAGAACATAGGCGCTCTCCTGGGGGAACCTTTACGTTGTTTGGCCGACCCCACAAGGCGCCCAGTGGACGTTATTTTACACAGAAAATACACTTTGAGGAGCTCCCTGCTTGCACTGCTGTGGCCCAGTCTGATGCTGGGCGGGGGGGCTCTGCTGGTGGGCCTCGTGAAGCTGACACAGTGCCTGGCCCACCTGTGCTCTGAAGTGTGCAATGAGGAGACCACGGAGGGCGGGGGAGCTTCCAGATACACCCACGGTAAACTGTACAAGCTCCTCAGGAGGTCCAGCGCACACTCCCCCTCACAGGACTCTGTTAAATGACCAGGACTCATGCAGCCAATAGCAGTAGCAGTGTCAAGCCAAAACTATGGATTTTGTAATTATGCAACTAATATGTAATGCAAACCGGTTGCCAAGCCAAGAGCTAAATCTTGGCTGTAATTCTCTGGTGGAGGTTATTCAGTAAGTCTACAGTTTTGCCAGATAAGGCGATTTTCTGATTGAAATATTTTCACATAAATGGTAATATTGTTTGTAAAGTTTTTTTTGGGGCTCAATTTTTATAACGATGCATAACCCACTGTTTTTTAGACTCGACTTTTGATAAAGTGTAACTACCTAGACGAATAAAAACGCTCATTGTAAGAGGGAACATTCAGAGTTCAGATACAGAGAAATGATTTATTTAACAGTACAATGAATGAATACAGTTTCTTGTCAGACATGGTCATATGGGGATGAGTAACAAGAGTATTCTAAGAGGTTCTGAAATTTACAGATGAAAAGATAACTAACATATGAATCTGTTTCTTAAAAACATGCAGGATAGCTTCTCTCTCCTTGTTGTGCTTACAGGCTTTAACCACTTAGGGCAAGAGACCTTCACTTGGTGCTCTTCTCAGTCCACTGTACTCTGACAACAGCATCAAGGTCTTGTCCTTCATTCTACACATCACCTCTTTTTTTTTGTCATTCATATCATTTCAACAACTAGAACCTGTCTACTGGGTTTGTAAGAGGATGTTGCACATTATGCATAATTCCATCTTTTCTTTTTTTTTTTTTTGGTTAGCAGTTACATATATATGGGTTTGCCTACATTTAGGATACAAAAATATATTACCTCTGTAGTTATTCAAGGAAAGCATTTGCACATGTAGTAGCAGTATCAGTATCTGTGACCTTCATTGTGACATTGTTGTACCTCACACAAGTAACAAGGTCATTTTTATACATGAAATTCAAGTAAACCACATCAGGTCAAACAAAAGAGGATATTCAAGGACCTCATGCATAATGCAGTGTGAGAAAAAAATACAACTATAGCAAGTACAAAGGAAGAAAACAGTTTAGACAGTTCTTCCAAATAGTATAAGTTTGGGGTCTAGTTTTCTTATTTTGAATGGGTCCGGCCCACTGGTCTGTATCCTGTACAGAAAAGCATGCATTCAGTAGGATCGGTTTCCTGAGCAATTTTTAAGTCCACACCCCTGCTAAAAAAAAAACAAAAAACATACTCAGAAGAGAGTCTCTATTCAAAAGTAAACTGGACTTTCGGACAGACTTGAGTGTTCAGGAAACCGGCCTCTGTTGTGTCATTTGGTAAAGCTGGGACATTTACTGACCACTTATGTGTCTATACAGTGAGCAAACTGCATGGACCATTCTTCCACACATAAGGGCAACAATCATAGGAAAGAGGAGGGGAAAAAAGACACTTGAAGGTAAAACCACAAAATTCACTTCGATTACGTTTCTTTCTGCAGATTAACTGTCATCATTTGGGATTATATGGCAAACATTAAAAAAAGGAGGAAAGCCTATCTTGTAAATAATCTGTTATATGCATTGTCAACTTGAGGTCTAAAACACAAGAGGCTGAAGCAAAACAACTTAAAAAAATATTTTTTTTTTCAGATGGCTAGATGTTCCACAAATTAAATTGAAAGATGAAAGTTACTGCTCTGAAGAAAAATCTGGTGATAAGAAGTAAAAGGCAGGGTGAAAAGGTTTCTCACAGTTCTTTTTCAGAGTCGGGAAGAAATAGGTGATACTGTTACAGTGCATAATTGTGCATTTTTTTTTCCATGTACTGTCCATGTACATACAAAGTTCACTGACACCTTTAATGGCTATGTAAGCACGCTGAGGGAGACAAATTCGCTCTCTGGACTACTTTACTCTGACATCGACCTAACAATTCTGCAGTGTACAGTACACATTGAGACCACAACTTTGCATAGTGTAACAGCACAGCATACGATGAGAACATTGCACATCCTTTCCCCTGCTCTCCTTACCCTTCCGAGAAAAAAAAATTCAACTGAATAACAAAGAAGATCAATTCAAAACATGTCATACAGCTGGCCACCCTCTAGCCTCAAAAGGGTTTTATCAAGTCCTACTGTGTCCCAGCTGTGTGGGATGGATGACAGACATTTGTGCCTCAACATCTGACATAGAATAATACTGATAAGACAAACAAAACAAACACAAATACTGCAGAGATCAGTGCTATGAATACACACGGGACTGGAATAGTAGTGACTTTTTCTTTTCTTTTTTTTTTCCTTTCTTTTTCTTTTTTTTTTTTTTTTTTTAACACAATAAGACAGCCGAGTAGTGGGGTTACACATCTAGTACTTTGGCTCAGTAGAAAATAAAGATCTGAAAAGGAATAATAGTATGTGCACAGTATGCATACAAGACCAAGGATATACCGCTGTACAAAATCTCAAACGTCAGGAATCTGTCATGACATGATCTCTAAACTGAGGGCACACCATGTTTAGGCTATAAATAATGAACAATAGTCATCATTTCAGCTGAAGCAAACATTATGCTTCAAAAGTGTTAAATGCTAGTTTAGTATTTCAGCAGCAGGCATCCTGCTAGTAGTGACACTCTCTCAGACCTGTAATTAGAGCATTGATTGTTTCCGAGATCGTAGGGGGGTAATCGTGACTTCGCGGGCGCCTGCCCAGCTGGACAGCAGCATCACTTCCACTTTGTCTCAGCTGACGAACACCAGGCCGGCTGCACGTGTCGATGTCTCCTCCGCCTTCATCAGTTCGCTCAAAATAGGTAGTGGGGGGGTAGTGTAGTTATGATTTCTTGGTTCGTAGTGGAAAAAAAAGCGAGCTATGTTTATGGTGCACCACTTCATCATGATGTCCCATTCCTCAATGCTGATGGGTGTAGATGTTGTATTGAAAAACAACAAAAAAAAAATGTGCCCATAGTTTGTACACATGAAGAAGGCCATCGTCGTCAAGGTCTGCTATACGTGTCTAGTTCCTATGAAGAAGACAGATGAAGTATAAATCCACCCTGCCCTCTTAAGTTCGTAGTGCAGGGAGATGATATTCTGCCGCCTGTAGAAACAGGAGCATTTACGCATTTATGTCCCTGAAATAGTCTTTTCAGCACCCTTACTTTACGGTGCGCTGGCGGGTGATTTTCAGAGTCACACATTGCCAGAAACAGTATAAACTAGGCCTTAGTGTGTATGGCAAAATTACTCGCCCCTCCTCTCTTCTCCTTTAGTCCATGGCATGCTGTTGTTGCCACACTCCTTTGCTCGTTTCTTCCTCACTCCTCTGGAGGCCGTTTCAGTTCATGGCGTGCTGGCGGATCGTGTGGAAGATCCAGTCCATCTTGGTGGTCCAGCCGCCGTGGTGGGCGTCGTTCATCTGCTTCATGAAGTAGTCGAGGGCTTCCTGCTCGGACTTGTCCAGGGCCAGGGTCTTCCGGATGTAAGCGATGTCGTCGAACGACTGCAGCTCGGGCATCCCTGAGCCCAGCATCATGGAGAAGAGGTTGATGAAGAGGTTGGCGTGCTGCCGGATTGCCAGGTAAGCCTTGTAGCACATCTCCTGAAACCTGATGAGAGAAGACAGAGGCAAAACGTGATGAGAGTGGGAGAGAGCGGGGAAGGAAAGAGGTGGCAATAGCAGAGAGAGGGTGGAGTGGGAGCTTTCTCAAATTCACCACGAGGCAAAAGTGGGAATCTAACAAAGACACAATTACAAGATTTTGTTATGGTGTGCTGTAAAACTCACTAACAGCTATTCTTTTATCCCAAGATGATCCACTCATGCCAAGCACAACTGTTACCTCTCAAACTCCCTTGTTTTGGTGCACTCCTGGGTTCCTTTGCTAATAACAATCAAGAAGTCCTGTGTCAACACGAACGGTACGCGTTCTCTCTTATATCCAAATTTCTTCTTTTTGTGATCAAGGAAATGGCCAAAGTCTATGTGGAACAGCTGTGAAAACACAAACAACAAAGGAATTGTACAATTACAAAAACTAAATACAGACAGAAAGTGTAAAAAGAATAGAAAAAATGTCCAAATATAATCGTTACCTGCCCGTCATCTTTGACCATGATGTTGCTGTTGTGTCTGTCTCCTATGCCCAGGATAAACGTGGCTACACAGTAGCCCGCACATGACCGCGTGAACAGATCTATGGCCTGGTCATACCTAAGAGGGTAAAACGCATGGAAAGCAATTCAATCACAGGCAGTTATTAAATTTTTGATAACATGAATCCCTATTTGATAAAACCATAGCCAAGTGCTGGGCAACATAGCTGAAAATGTTATCAAAATTTTGACCTAAGGCGATATTGATTTTTATGATATATGGAAAAATCTTTATTTCTGTCAAGTTCAAAAGATTATTTTTGCTCCTGAATAAAAGATAAATACATCATGCAGTCAGCTTTCATTTAACGCATACTTATTACTGGAAAAACAAGCACCAAGTGGGAGTGAAATCATTTTTCAGCCTGTATTTGTAAACACTGTAACCATCTTTAACTAAGAATTATCTGATGAAGAACCTAAACACATAAGAAAACTGGCAACCCACAAAAGAAATAAGGAACGTTTGAGCAACACTAAAAACTATTTAAAGAGACTGCAGTGCGAGTGTTATTGTGCAGAAAGGATGTGTCTTAATTTCTTTTAGGGCTTAACTGTCATACATTTTTTTGCTGAATGTGTGCTTTGGACAAAGTAAATATTGAAATTTTGAACACAAATCAACTGTCATGATGGCAAATAAGAGGACAAGGCCCAGGTTGAAATAATCAGTAATATCCATTAAGGATGAGAGGAAATCTGCTATGGTCATTTCCAAAAGTCATCAAGCTGGTTTCAAAATCACAGAAATTGTAATGAGAATAATCTAGCAATATCATTTTATCCTCCTGCACTGCTATAACCTCAGAATTAATCAGAGAATAAAGCTGCTATGCATATTATTCTATGCACAGCGGTGCTATGCATACTAAGAAAATCCTTGCGACAAATCCCATCACTGCTTTACATATATTAAGATAATTACTTAATTTTAAACCTTAATTTATAAAGAAAACTGCAGCAGTGTAAAAGTTTTTGGCTGGCAAGGTTTCATAATTCTGATCCATCTCAGTTACCACCACTACCTGTACTCCATGCAAAGCACCACAGACGCCCAGAAATTTATCTTTGTTTTGGCCACTCACATCTCTCCTCTGTTCTTATCCTTGAGCCACTGGTGCAGTGTGTGGCTGTTGAACTGCAGCGCCCCCTTTAGGCCTCCTTTACACTGGATCTGCATGATGGTGTGAGAGTTTCTAACCACCTCGATCAAGCCCACACAGTCACCGATGGACAGACAACCGTACGGCAGCATCCTGGCCGACAAAGGACAGCAAACAGGAAGAGGAGTGAGGAGAAAGACAGATGGATAAAGGGAAGACAAGAGACATTTGAACATGCCTATAAACTGAAATCCAATTACACTGAACCAAGTATTTGATGTCTTTTATTTTACCTGGAGGTCAAATAAATATTGGTACCTCCTCTCATCAAAGGAACCATTAGCAGAAGGCGAAGCAGTCAAGCAGCCATAGCGGGGCAAGATTGCAAATTGATATCGCTGTGCACTGACTTATTCAAATCCCTCAAAGCAGACTATTGAGCCGTTGACCTACATGGACTTTCTGTGTATCTCAGTCAAACTACAACACTCGACCACAGTGGTAATGGACTTCGTATTTAATGAATTGAGGTGGGTGGGTGGCAGGGGTGGCCACTAATCTACAATCAGGCGTGCAGCAGAGAACATGAAGGGTATTCAGTGCCTGTCCATGCCTAACTACATCCGTGTTGTCATGGTAAAGAGCGGTGCCTACCTGAGATCAAGCCCCTGGTTCTGCCAGATGTTCTCCATTATCCTAATGATTTGCAGCGTCAGCATGTCCTGCCTCAGATCTGGAGGGGGAGGGGAGAGCGGGTCGACGCAGAGAGAGAGACGCAGAGCGGACGACAGCGAGGTGAATATGAGCTGTTAAGCATCTCTTTGATCAACTCAATGATGCATTATGGAACATAGCTGTCAAAGTCAGTTTGGTCATACATGGTGCAGCAAATTGTACAAGCAGCTGCGGCAGAGAGCAATTCAAATAACACAACTTGTTCTTGTCTGTGTGCTGTGCAAAGTGCGCAGATGAGGTTGTGTTTGTATTTTTGTGCCATATGCCTTGCAGGCTGGCTCAGGCTGTGAATTATGCTGCATGCTCAGCAACAGCATATTCAAGTGTGTGTGTGTGTGTGTGTGTGTGTGCACAGAGAAAAAAATAGATAGAGAGATACAGTGAGAGACAAACAGAAAAACAGACTGAGAGAGAGAAATAGAAAGGTGAAAGACACAGTGACTGAGCTTACCATCTCCATTTTTAAAGATGATTTCATTACTCTGGAAGAGCAGCTCTGACATCATATCTGGGTTCTCCCAGTTGAGCCACAGAGGTCGCTTGGCCGATGACATCATCCTACATTCCTCCAGGCTGAAACAAACAAAGAGTACAGGGATGTGTTAACAGACAAAAATAAAAAAAATACAGGAAAAAGGAAGACAGTGAAACTATGATTTCCCTCAGAAGTGAAAGGACACATTTCCAAAACCCCTATAATCCTAACAATAAATATGAATTAGCATGGCGCCTAACCAATGCTAATTAATCTAATTCTAAAGAGAATGTACACATTTTTTAACCCAACTATCTCATGTGGATTGATCTTATTGTCTGTGTTCTTGGAGCAATAAATACATTTTCCGCCATTGAATATGTTTTGTTCAAACACAAAATATAGCACTTTCCCGTCCATACAGGTGGTATATTTAACGTATTTGTGGTAGGGACCTTGAGGAGGAAAGAGGAGAAGACACATAATCGTATTAACGTTCACCGGTTTAGGATGAGGAGGATAAAAGCGTTAAATGTGAGAGACTGCTGACATACCGAAGGTTGCCAAGCTGATGTGCTGGATTCAGGGGGGAGGTGAAACTTTGTAGTGCGTCCATGTAGTCGGGTCTCCTCATCTGTTCCACCAGAAACTTCATCTGAACCTAAGAGGAGACAAAAGACTGGATGAGTTTTATAGCGATGATGCTGTGTCACAGGGGGGGCTTTCAGGTGATGTAATGCACCCTCTGGTGGCCATGTTGGAAGTCCACAGGTCTTAGCAGTAACAGCTAAAAACAATTGATGTGATTTTGAAACTTGTGACCCATCTGCACAGTGCTGAACAGACATGTAGTGTTTTTGGCTGGCCACTCATTTCAACACTGACACAGCTGATCAACTTTGTGTTGTAAGTCAGCTTGATAGGCATCTAACTGTGGCATCTGCTTCGGTTACAGTCACCATTAACACACCTGATACACCTGGAACAATAGCTAATGTCTAGTGGTTATAATTACACATTAAAGTTAAAGCTTGTTGTTTCACCTTTGGCTAGAATGGATGTGTTGATGCAGGCTTTCAGTCATCCAGCTCATGGTATGTCAACAAGTACTAAGTCAAAGTCAAGTGGACTTTCTGCATAATCTTGAAGACATTTCACTACTCATCCAAGAAGCTTCCTCAGTTTTGACTGTATAGATTTAAGTATCCACTACACACATCTCTCTTCTGGTCCTCTTTTATTAGTGAGCATTCACTCCCGCAAACAGACCTCCAAGATAGCACCAGCTGTGGTTATTGCTAAGAGATTTCACTTCAAACTTTCAACTTCAAAAAGCTCTGCATCATGTTGCGCCCCTTGTATAACGTAAGTTAAAAGTTCCATTTGGCCATTTGCTGTAAATCAGTGAATCACAGGCAGCAGCTGGCGCCAGTCTGTTTACCTTCTGTGCCTCATCCTTTTTCTCCTGCTTTAGGAGGTCGGTGAGATTGATGAGCTTCTCCATGGCCTCCACCTGCCTGCTCAGGTGCTTCAGGTACATGCCACAGGCCCGGCAGTATGACTCCAGCAGCAGGCCGAACCGCTGGCTCACTGTCTTGTTGTGCATCTCTGACCTGGAGACATGAAGGTGAAAAATAGAAGGATGGGAACAATCTGCTTCTGTCCTAATGGAAAATGTACGAGCCTCCATACAGACAACAAGCACACAGTATTCTAAAATATCGATCCACTTTTTCCATGCAACTTAAATTCAACAGGTTTAGCAGGATCTCAGACCAGACGGACAAGTGACTGCAATCGCCTTTCAACTTGGATACAAACAACTACAAATGTCTGGGAGACCTTTTACAATCAACTCACTTTAAATGCCAGAAGAAGAAATGTCCTATCCTCTGATTGGTCAATGCCTTTTTCAGCAGGAACCGTGCAAGTGGGTTATCAAGGTACTGCTCATACTTCAGAACCTGGGCACAGACACAAGGATTACACCACAGTTTGTTTACATACAAACATAGCAACACCATGAAAACATTACTTCTTCCCTAAAAACTGCAACATAACAAGCTGGGGCTCAGTGTTAACCTATGATCTAATCAGATTAACATGCCATGAAGAGCGAGCTTCATACTATCCATTTCATACATATTTACAACACAGACCGTGCATAAATGAAGATGCACCACACCTGAACCAGTTGAATGAGGTATTGCGAGAGTCTGTCATCGGTTAGGTATTTCTCAAGGCACTTCACGGCAAAGTCTCTGATCATAGGGTCAGGGAAGTTGCAATCCAGCAACTCCATGGCTTGTTCTGGCTTAATAGCTGGCCAGTCCTTCAGAAGGCAATACATCTAGAGCAGAAAGAAAACGGCATTCAGTGCAAGTACATAGCTTTAAAAAAAGGGATAAAACTACACTTTTCTTTTTAGCGTACTTGCACTTTTACACAATCCTAGAATGCATAAGAAAGTGAGTTATTTTGCACCATCTGCATAAAATCTGTTGAGTTGCATCAATGTAACAAAAAGGCCTGCTGCATATCTGTTTCCCCATGTGATGTCCTTCAAAATAAGGCTTTGTCAGCAGCAGAAACCTGATCTTGACTCACCTGTGCAACCTCATCCCTGGAGTTCCATTTCACAGCCAGAAGGATCTTGGGAAGGATCTCTGGTATATTGACACAGTAATGTCTAAAACGGATTGGAAAAATGGATTAAGCCTATATATGCAATGACTCTGGTGTAACATGTACTAGTTTGGGTAAAATGTGTGTTAAGATCCAATATCAAGTCAGTCTACTCCTCATATAGCAGCAATTAAAACTCATTATACATGTGCGTGCACATACACGCATCACACACATTACCTGTGCCTCCATAGGAAGTCTTTCTCCTGCTCAGTGATTTCAGACAGCGGGTCTCTGTTACACACCAGGCGCAGCTGCTCGTTGTCACTGTCCGTCAGGGGGTTGTCACGTGCCAACCTGTTACTCTTTTAGACCATATAACACAGTCATTTGAGGGCAAAAAAATAAATGCAAGACTTGAGAATCAGATTAAAGATTCAGATTGCTTCATCAACCCTTCACAGGGTCTACACAGACTTGCGCACACACACATGTACACACAAAACACTCGAACGAATGTGTATAAAGATGAGTCACTGACTACATTTAGTTAATGATTATTTTTCTGAATCCATTAAAAAGTAATCAAGTGCCTGCTGTTAGCATGCACGATAATTTGTTTACATATTCATAGCTGGTGACTGGAATGATCTAATTTTTGACTTGTGCAGTGAGGACTCTTTCTTTTTCTACTCCACTTTTTACGTGGCCACCACCTGCTCACTGGGGGACTAATGATTACTGCACACGGCGGTTGTTTTGCGACTGAATGCCATTGAAAAAACTATAAAGGCTAATAGACTTAAATATATAAACAATAACCCATACAAATGCAAAACCTTAATAAGGACTAATTTTTGTCATGTGGTTTGGCAGTCTCTACATGTTTTTTGTTTTTGTTTAGATGTTTGGTTGTGTTAATTTACTGGTGGATGAAATGTGTCATGAGTAATTACAAATGCTAATCCACCTCATAACAAGTAGGCACTGTAAACCAGAACTGAAGTTTCTTTATAATTTGTCTACTTATTGCAGACATCTGTGTACCTGTATTGCATGAATAAATATTACACATGACCATGTGTGTCACGACCAAATCTGATTTGAAGACAAAATAAAGCTTTACATGACTGCAGTCAGAGCTGAAGAGCACATGGTCAATAGGATAATCCAACACTTCCTGGAAGACTGAACAGTCAACCAGATTGGCACTGGTTGGTTTATTCTGAAATGATTAGGTGCACATGTCCCACAATATGAGGTCTTGCCACTGGGAGTAGGTCTGAAATATTCCAATTCACATGATTATTTGACTATGTGTAAATACAGAAAATGTGGGTTCTGTGGCAAAACCAGAGTGTGTCAGTTTTTTTATGTGGTGGTGAGGTCTGCATAAAATTAACTTCCATGATCCATTTGCCAAAACTGAAATAGGAATACGCACAGAAACAGTGCAAAAATGCTTGCTGGCTTACCAAACTGGTGTGGCAGCAATTAAAGCCAAGCTCTCTGGATATATTCCAGTTTGCATGGTCCTCAATGGTGGTCATATCAGGGAACTTGACTGGGCAGCTGAAATGGTCAAACTCCAGCTCCAGACAAGGGGTTTCCTGTGTGTTTCAAAGGCAGTGAAAGGAAAAAGGTCATTCATGGGGCCTAGAAACAAAGGCACCTTTTGGAGAGGGCGATGGGGTCAATGAGTGATTAATTAAGTGGGATAAGAAGCTTGGTTGCTTATATCAAGGCAGCTTATGCCCAGTGCTGAAACTTTGCAGGTTGTCACCAGCTCTACAGAAGTAGGTCATGAGGCTTAATGATCAGGAGACAACCCATGCATAATACACATCTGAAAAGCTGCAAACATCAGGAAAAACTTGGTGGTGTTTGTAACATAATTTAATCTTTTTGGTGTGTCATGATAATAGAGCGGCAATCTGGAAATACCGATGTTACCCATGTTCCTGAAAGAAATCAGTTTTGGAATTCAGTGTTTTTGACTGTTAATGTTTTTAGCTTTGACTAGCAGCAAGTTTAAAGTCATTTTGTCTAAGAGTAGGTCAGTTGCACCCTAAAAATGATAATTAAAAAAAGACATTATTGCGTACTTTCCATTCAGAAACACAGCTATAATAACCAATTGAGCTTATTCACTATGACCTCGAGTTAACGTCACTCAGCTAAAAACAGTGGTTTGCCACACCAGAAGTCCCAGGTTCTAATCCCGAGTAAATCAAGCTGGATGCAGTTTATTAAAATTATGGCTTCTTGAATTATTTGGTTATAATTTTTTCTCACATGTACAGTTTTATTTGTAGCAACATTATTTTGCCCTCGAAGTAACAAAAGATACAAGTGAGTGAGCCATATTTGGTTTCTTCAAGATTAAGAGGTCTGCTTCTCACCTTGTTGGGGTTAGAGCCTGTGACACCAATAGGATTGAGAAGATCTTCCAGGCCATGGGGAACGGGCCACAGGTTCAGAGCCATCTTCCCTGCCACAAGTGTGTGGGTGTAGTCAAACAGGTTGACATTGCCCCACGCTAGGGGACAGTGCTCCTAAAATGAAAACACAAATAAGATGTTGCATGTGAAAATGATTATAGTGATGAAAACAGCAGCTCAGGGCTATGGAATGAACGGGTGCAAAGTTGAATGCATGGAAGCTATCTATTTCCCATGCCAATATTAACCTATTTTGTCATCCCTTGTGATTTAAACATAACACAAAACAAAAACGCAAATGACAAAGTAACATCTTAAAAAAATTATTTCGACAAAAAATTAAAGCATTATAAGAGGACTGATATGCTCACCTCTTTTGCTCCCTTCCTCCCTTTCACAGAGCAGATGGAGAGGCAGAGCCGGGCGGCACGAGGGACGTCTGGAATGTACATGTCGTAGCTCAGCCACTCGTTCCACCTGCAACGAACAGAGAGGTAAACATTTCCAAAATCAAAACACTGCAACTGGGCAAGGAGAGAAATACCTGACAGCAACACGATCTGACGGACTCCCAGTTGTGTGCTACCTGGGGTTTGAGCACGGCACGCGTTGAGTGTTGACGTTGTCACACAGCTGCTCCCCTCCATGGTATATCCCCGTCCTGACATAGATCTAAAAGGCAGCAAGGACAATACAATTCTATAGTATCTTCTGAAAAGGATATTGCTCACTTCATTTCTGACTGGATGAAGTGAGGGACAATATAAAATGTCTTCTAGTACCCCACAGATTATTGGAGATGAACGCGTCCAATAACAGTGAGATTACAGAGCAGGACGTGCGTGCCATACCAAGCACTATGGAGGATAAAAAAATCTACAAAAAGCAATATAGGGCAGCCATGAAGCCACACTGGTAGATTTTGTACCTTATCAATGTCTCTGATGTTTACATTGACGTAGGTGGCACAGAGTATCCTGATCCTCAGTGTTCCATTGATTGTCCACAAAGACTTGGTGGCTGTTTCCCCATTCATGTAGGGCGTTGCTGTGGAGATTCGTCGTGCATATGATGGCATGGTGAAGATATCTATGGGCAACTGGGAATACAGGCTGTCTTTCGCCATTAGCATCAAGTTGGGCATCCGGCCCAGCATGATACAGCTACGCACATACTGTTGAGGAAAGGTAAAGGGATATTAGTGGTGCTATTTTTAAGTCATTTACACCATTTCTAGGTTATTATTGTGTATCTTTCTGGGTTTTACAATTCTAAATCAGCTATGACTGAAACATCCTGCACTTTGTTTATTTATCACAATGCAGCTATAGTCAAGTCTACCTCACCACATTTTACAGGTGCACATTTCATAATGATGGATACTGAGTTGATCTGAGGTACTAAGTAGCATCAGCTGCAGCTAGCCTGAGATTAGATTAGATTACCTTGTACTGACTCAGAGGGTATTTCTCCAGCAAGTACTCGTCGCAGCCGCACACTTTGAGGATGTACTTGCCCTGGTACTCCTGCACACACATCTTTAACTGCTCATGGGAGAGCAGCATGCTACGTGTCTTCTTTCTGATGGCTTCGGCGATCACCTGCTCTGGCACCCAGTCATGGTTGATCTTTAGGGTGTACTTCTGCTTGTCATTGCTGGGTGATACAATTACCCATATCACCACAATTATTTGACCTGAAGGAAAGAATAAAATTAAATATCAAATCTAACATATAAACAACTGTTTAATGCTAAGGAAGCAAACAGCAAAGGGTGACATGTTAATGTTTGAGAATATATTTTTTGCATATTGACATACAGAACATTTGGCCCACAAAGGGAACAAAGATTGAAATGCCTTACCCTTATCCAGTTTGTTGAAGATGTGCTTGGGAAGTTCTACTGAGGATTCTACGTTTGGAGGATAGACATACAAGGCTCTACTGTGGGGTCCATTAGTGTCTCTAAGGTCTACAGCCTCTTTGCAAACATTCAAAATGTTCCTTCTGAAGTCCTGAACTTCTGGGTCTTTCACCAGATCAAACTCACATATAGGCATCCCAATAGCAAAACCTGCACAAAAAAAGAATGTAATGGAAATTAACGTTGTGGTCATATATTCATGAACCTCATTAGAAAAATGAGTTCAAGATGCATTTCATGACATCTGGTTGTGAAAATCAGCATATGCCATGGCACACTATACTGCAGCCCAAGAATGTTTTAATTGTTTGCACTTGGGAAAAGACATCCCCACAGAAAACCCTTGGTACAATACTAGGTTTTGGAACAGTAAATTGAGGCAAGACCCATACCAATTTCTCTGTTGAGAATTTTCTCCTCTCTGTTTCCCACTGGCTCAATTACTTTGAGGAAAGCCTGAAAGAGCCTGAGGTCGCAGAGCCTCCTGGTCTCATCGTAAAACTCCTCCCTCTCTGCCTCCTGGGTGACACTGACAAAGATATAGGAGGTCTCTTCCTGCAGCAGATGGTGAAGAGGGTACTTCCTGGCCTCTTTGAACAGTTCATGTTTGACTGTGATCAGTGTGGCCTCCCTGAGGCACTCCAATGTGAGAATCATGCCATTTGGCAGAAGGCAGTCCACCAGGATGCTCGGGGGCATCAAGTGCATGCCCCATAGTTCTCCTGAGGATGGCCTGGGAGGCATGGTCGTGCCAGCAGTCCGCTCTTTTCAACGTCTGGTAATTATAAGATGAGTAATGTCAACCTACAGAAAGAGAGAGTAGAAATTACATAAGAGCAACTGACCCCTTTAGAATAATTCAAAATGCTTGTGGTAAATGCTTTGCTGGAGTGAGAGCAGAGTGGGAAAGTGACAGCATAAAAAGATGCTAAAAATACACTCCAAGGAGAAACCCTATATAACATGAAATGTCAAGCATTTCATTAACACATAATGTAGTTAAATTACTGGGGAAAGTGATACATGACCAGTGTACTATAAAATATGTTTGGCCTATCTTAATATATGTATCAGGCAACAAACTGACCATGGTTCAGTTAGATTGATTGGTGGTCGCAACAAGTTTATAGTTTAGCCAATGTTCATAATGAAATTAAATATTGTAGTATATATGCTAGTCAGCCGCTTGCTAAGAAGATGTTACTACGTTCATTCCTACATTGCTAACGTTAACATAGATGTCATCACATTAAAGATGGAAAATGTCAACAACTCCGGCTTTAGTAAGTTAGTGCTAAAGTAGGTATTAATATTTATTCAAACTGAGCAGCAAGAATCTGGTTGTCAACTTGCAGTACAGATGTCGAGTAAAATGGCTAGTAAACAAGCATGTAAACAAACCAGCTAACGTTAGCTAACGACAATTATCATCAGTTAAGTAGCGCTAACACTGCTAACGTTAGCTTTAGCCCAAGCTTGCCAGTCACCTCGTCTAATTTGTGCTGTGCTACCGCTGGGTGGGTTAGGTGTTATTGCTTAGCTAGCTAACCTGGCTAGCAAAGTTAACTAAGCAAGTCCATTTGCTTTGCAGTATGAAGAGTTTGACTCGCACCTAGTTCATAACAACAAAGATGAAAATTAACACCGTAGCTCGTGTTAATCATGCTGTTATGATTAACACAGTTCATGACCCACACAAACAACGACTAATATGAAGCTCCTTTTAGCAGATAGCTAGCCGGTTAGCTACGAAGCTACTCAGTTAGCACGAACATTAGCCTCAGTTAGCTAAGTAAATCCCATTCGTACCCGTTCTAAAGGTCTCAACCAGGCGCTGCTAGCTCTACTCCATCCAAGCAGCGGTCGTTGGGAGTCGGGACAGTCCAGTTTTTCAAGACAGATGCACCTAGCTATCCGTGATGCTGTTAATATATCGTAGAGGAGTGCGTCTGTAGCACTTCATGATGTTATTCATCGTGCCGTCCCGAAATAAACTGCACAATTTGGTAGCACGCTAGCTCCACAAAGTTAGCTTGCTCGAAGCTGGCTAGCAGGCTCATCATCACGGACCGCCCTCCCACACAGTCAGTGTGTGGAGAAAGCAGTTTGTCATGAGACAAGATGAGAGGGAATTCACGGGAAACCGCTTGTTCACAGTTTTCAATGAGAGGAAAGCAAGGAGCATAAAATGCCTCCGAAGAAATGCCAACAAACATCACATGAGGAAAACAGTGCAAAAGATGCTTTCTATTTGTAACTACAGACAGTCATGTGCTAAGCCTTTAAGCGAAATATTTCTCCAGCATGAGTGTGACAGTTGCCCCTGAGAGGAAATGTGCTAGAAAACGAAATATTTTTTCTACATGAGGACACTCATTCATTTCTTTTCAGATTCTATTTCATTTAGAAATATGATGTGAAGATAATTTATTACAGCTGCAGGCCCATCAGGTTTGACAAAAAAAAATACAATTATTTTACTTGAATATCATCCTTATTTACATAATTTGTTGTTATATATTTATATATGTTTTTACTTTCTAATAGTTTTGGAGCAGCCTTGTCTAAAGATTTTCATTGCCCGGTTTGACCTGGAGTTATTCTGTGCAGATGACAAGTAAAATACCTTGAACCTTGAACCTAGAACAATATTGCAAAGAACAGTGCAGAGAGAGATACTTTACTTTTCTATTACCATTGTAGGGGGCAACATTGCTGTTTTCTTATATAGTGTTGTAAATGTAATTACATTCAATTATCTTGGACTTTTATAGTCCATAATTATGTTTTACTTGTAGCTTATATAGTTAACTAATAGAAAACTAACCAATTTTGTCCTAAAATTTTTGGTATGTTTGTCCTAATATGTCTGAAAGAAATCCAGTTTTCAAAGACTGTCCATGCCATTCTAGGTTTTTTTATAGTCAGTGTGGTTTTCTGCAGTGAAATTTATATAGTTTTCTGTTTGGCAACTACAGATCTCTTAGCTGTTTTTTTCCCCACAGTATTTGCTTCATTATGACTTAGATTCAAGCCAGTAACACCACATGTACATTTTATGCACCTTAGAACACTCAGTCAGTAGAACACCAAGTTCTCAATGCCTTCAAGTTTGAAGGCATTGACTAGCACTTTAACATTTTTCAGGGTTCAGAAGTTAATAGTTTGATGAGCTAAATTCTAAGAATAGTTTCTCCAACATCACTGATGAATTATCTTCAAAGAGACACAAATCACATTAGGCTGCAAGCGTTTATTATGTTCAGTCATGAGAGACAATTTCGGTTACTTTTCATATCAAGAGTTATTTGGTCACTTTGAAGATGGATATAAAATAAGATCATTTTATTAAATGTTTCAGAAAATAATTAGATTAAACTATTAAAAAAAGAAAGAAAAAAATAAGAAGAAGGAAAGTTACCAAGACAAAATTGTACATGTAACATTGCTCAACATTAACAACTGCAAACACACTGCAAGACATTTTTGGAAAGAGAGCTGTGCCTTGTTTTGTCAGTTCAAATTTAGCTTGGTATATCATCTATGTGAGATAGCAAGCACATGCTCATAATATATCATATTTAGGATTCCAGAGAGTGGTACACCCAACTACTCCCCTGTAAACGAATACCCTCAAAACATTTTACAATGTTTTGTTTGTCTAACAACATGCAAAAGTTCAGTCATAGTGTTCCATGTAACAGCCAGTTACCCATTTTTACATGTACTGCCTTGGAACATTCAGTACACTTTAAAAACAGTCCCATCCTTGGTGTGGAGAGGAAGCCAGCTGTTCCAAATGTCTCAGCCAGAGAGGAAAGTTCCAAGAGGTCACAGTGAGGTCATTTGGTTAAAACAATCCCTTTCATGTCATATGTCCATCATCAAGTCGTATGTCTAGCTCCCCCAGCTGCTGTGCCTATTTCACCTCTTGATCTTCCCTATCTCTTCACACAGTATGGAGAGATACTGTGTGAGCTTAACCATCAGGATGATGAGGGTCCCTCCTGTGAGCATGCAGGAGGGCCAGAAGAGCGAGTGGAACACAGCGCTGTGGCCGTACAGCCGGGTCAGGAGGACGCTCTCCTGCTGCTCACTGGGGTCGTAGTAGCAGGGAACCTGCTGATTCACCTTCAGACGCTCAGAGATGTTCATAATCATGGCATGCATGACCACGCTGTCCTTTTGGCACTTGGGCACGTAGAAACACTGCAAGGATAGGATTGAAGGACACTAAAATTATCTGAAGGACAATTAGTGATATTTGCTCTTTCAATGAACATCCCTAATTTCCTAATAACATGCTGAGTAATTCATCCCCATGTATCGTGTTCAACCACAGATGATGAATTGTCAGGAGACAATTCATCATGACCAGGAAAAACTCCAAGTCGTGCCAATGAACATTTTCTGAATTGGGACCAGAGTAGATCTAAATCAGGTAACCAGGCCAACATCTGACAGCCTGTGTCAACATTTGAAACGGTTCAGTAATTCCCAGTATTTTCCCTCTGGCACTGTACTCACTTCAGAGCTGGCGTCCTGGGTCTCTTCATTGTGAGATAAACGGCTGACATGGCCCGTGTTATTGACGCTCACATAGACCTGCAGACAGGGGTATTTGGAGACTCTCCAGCAGTCTGACCCACAGTTGTAGGAACAGTTCATGTCCACTGTGATGGTGGAGTTGAGAACAACACACACTCCCTCCTCTGTCCAAACACTGTGTTGACATTTACATGAAGAGCAAATTTAATGCAAAAAGCAAAAAACACTTTGACATCTGACGCTATGAGATCAACTCTTTTCGCTCTAAATTGTTACAAAATAATTTCTGCTTCTATAAAGGGCTTATTTTTATGATTTACTGGTGCAGACGGTATTGTAGCAGTTTGTCAACAAGCACACATAATGATTAAAAGACATTTAATATTTAAGTAAAATCTCTTATGGCACGCAACAAAGAAATCTCTCATGACAGGCGTGTACCTGTCTGCATAGGAGCGCAGTACGGTGATACCCAGGACAAAATACATCATGACTGAAGAGAGGATCATTCCAAGACCCAAGAGAATGGCCCGATCTTCACCAGGCTTCAGAGCTGTCACTGTCTTCTTCTTGTCCAATATATCCACCTCACGAAACTTCTGGTAGATGGACCGGCTGATGGAAGAAGAAAAATGCAAATCTGCCTGATAAAGATTATGATGCCATGAAAATCTAAGCACATGATAGACATAACAGAGCACACAGTTAACAGATGTTTAAAGAATATGCTGAATCACGAGGATTTAAAGAGTATGAGCCTGTTACCTCCTTTCATTTCCTCTGCCTGATCCTGCGTTTTTGGCCCCTGCTACGAAGAACATCTTTCCTGATGATCTTTGTCCTCCTGAGGTGCGGAAAGACTGCTGAAAGGACCTGAGAAGAGTTACAGCCAGTTAGATGTTTATCTGTCCCAAACCGAAAATTGACTGTAAATAGTCAATTTTGTGAAGTTCAAATGCAGTTTCAAGACCAAGACCAGAAAAATACCGTAAACCCCAAGTTGCCCCTGCTTAATGTGCAAAGAAATTGTGTCTCTCTTCTCTAATTTAAATCTTTCTCCTCTAATTTAAATGTAGAACGTGACAAATTATACTGTACCTTTGGTGCATATTTGCTAGCAAACTCACTACTCTTGAAGATAAATCCAATTTTGTACAAAATTTCTTTCCCTCATTACCGCAGGAGAGATTTCAGAGTGTTGTGATGTGTTGGGACAGAAAAACTCCTGTAATATAGTGGACTCTGTGGTCACAGCTACTAGGTAAACATCTAATTTTGAACACAAAGAAGCGCTAATCAGGGTAAACAGGATGATGGATTGCCAAAGATGAAAGGTGTTAATGCTGATGTAAAACATACCTGCTGTAGCGTGAACCCTTCTGCTGTCAACACAAAGTCATTGGGTCCTCTCATGGCACAACAACAACACCTTGCTCGTGCCTCCTCTCTTTCCCAGTCCTGCCACGTGAAGTGAACACAGCACTCAATACTACACAGCTTTGTTTCCCTAAAAGACATTATCCTTGATTCATGTGCAAACAAACGGGCAACTGAGACATTATGAGTTATTAGTCCTAGGTCGCCCAGGGGTTGGAGTTAAGGTGAGGGTCGATGCAAATCCACTTTCGAGATTGCCAGGCAGTCATTTAAAAGCATCATTTGGAACAAAGACATACACATGGCCATGTTGCCAGTCTTGTGTGTCCATTTGCTAATATCAACCAACATAGTAAGGTCATTGCCTTTGTTAAATATCCAAAAGTGGGCTCCACCTTGATCCAAAATTTAATTAATAATACTAATACCAATCAGTAATCAACCTGAGAATCAACAGTCAAATCATATTGTTAAGTAATTCCGCTCAGATATAAAATAAACAATATAGTATAGAAAAAAATGTTATGTCTATGAATATTTTACTATTTAATTAAATCCAGGGGCATGCAAGCAGAATAAACCTGCCTTCATTCTTGTGGGGGATAAAAACTTGTCTCATTGCCGAGAGCAGAAGAGAGGGAGAACAAGCCAACAAAGTTCCTCTCAGATGAGTAATTTCCTCATTGTATCACATTCCCAGCTGCTTTAGGAGAAATCTTGCTGAGAGAGAACTCCGATGTAATACAAGACTTCCCAAAGAAATATGCAGGGAAAACAAAAATGCAGACAAAGCTACAACATTCCACATGAACCGGCATGCATAACCACAACAAACAATCAAACTTACATTCATGTTATGGCCTGTATTGCCATGACTTTCCAACCTTTTTCCTCCGTAAAAGCATGCTGACCATTACCTCCCGAGTGCCTCAAGTTCCACGCATAACTGTATTGATTTCAGCTAAACATGGACACACACACACTTTGAGAATGACCGTCTTACTCCTTCTACCAACTCCAGAGTCGAGCAAAGCTTTTAAAGGCTTCTGAGTGCAGTAAATTTGTTGCTAGACATGCTTCACGCACCATGGAGGCTGGACTTGTAGTGGCAAATGACTTCCTACCTAATAACATATAAGGAATGGCCAGTGACACTTTCCTTAATGGTAAAGGGAGCAGGTAGTCTCATTCAGGCTTAATGGCTGACCTTGCAGGACTTTCCTGCTTAGCTTCAAACGAAACAGAACAAAATTTCAACATTTGACAAAATAATAGGCCTATAAAAGTAAATTGGCTGCTTTTCACATGGCAGATTATCCTTGACAAAAGGTTTTCTATAATGTATCAAAACGGAAATATTTGGTCATCAGAAAATAGAAAGTTGTGTTCATCCTGGAAGAGCTTGTGTGATATTTGAAAACATGAGAATATTGAACATGCCAGGCTGAACTGAACTCCATGAGAGGGGGAGAGTATAACACATTCATAGACTGATAAGGGGCTGTGAATGTATAATGTATGTCTTAATCCAATCATCAACTGGAAAGATTGATTTCTTTGGTATATTTGCATCGTTCTCCATATGACTGGTTATTTAAGAGCTGCTGAGTGTGCAGTGTCGTCACATGAAGCGCTGGAGGGAGAAAGTCTTTGTGACTAAGGCGGTGAGGAGATGCTTCAACGCACAGGACTGTGTGAAACTGCTTGCCACAGCAGGAATGTATTGTTCCGATTTTCCCATTATCTTTTTAATGAACTACATGTCCTGGGCCAGAGGCAGATAGGATCAGTGTACCTCACTGTAAAGTCTTTATGGGTGTGTCCTTGGTTCATATTTCTTCCAGCTGCCTTTCTCCTATCTTGTTAGACTGTGTGAAAACACAAGTGAATGAATGGTAAACCAACAACGGCATGAGGAAAGCCTCAAAATCAGTGCAAGTGTTTGCTTAGCTTGTTTCGCTATTTGTAAATTCCTCCGTTATCGCTGAGTTAATATTGGTTGTATGTCATAAAAAGTTCAAGGGATAAAAACATTGTGCGTAACTGGTGAAGACATAGTAGCTACAGGGTTTACTCTTCTAGTTTAATGCCTGAAGGCTTGGCTTTGATCCTGCAAGTTTTGGTTTAGTAGGTGCTTACTCTCACCTTCCACACTAACTTTTATGCTTGCACATTACATTCAAGGCACGGTGGATTTCAAAGTTTGGCCTGCTGGTCGAGCTTGCTCCTTGATAAAGAATGTCTCAGGATGTATTTTTTGCTCTGTCCTTCCAGTGATTATTGCTCTCTTGTCAGGTGTTCCAGTGCTTGGTGACTTTAAAAAGACACAGGCTCCCCTGCAGAGCACCCCGCAGAGGTACAACAGAGCAATAAACACTCAACAATCTGAAGTGTACAAAGAGGAGACCGGCAACTTTATAGTGTGAACAACATGTGTGTGGCATGTATGACGTATACTGCATGTCATCACTCATGTGCATACTGTACATGCTTCTCATATTATTGTAAGACATTGTAATGTCAAAACACAATTATCTGTTCATAATCGAGTTATGTGTCACAGTTTTTGTTCATCAAACATGGCAGTGAGCATGTTGACTGCCATGTTTGATGCATGCTCCAATGCATGCTCCATTCAATGCGGGGAAAATAATCCAGTCAAGATGCATCAGTGCACTCCTATTAATATGCAGTGCTCAGTGAAATTTCCGAAGCTGTCTTGTACTGTAGGCCAATCAGAAAATTCTGTACTGTAGCTTATTCTGAGACCTTTTAAATTAATTTCACATGTATGAAAATGCAAGTGATAAAAAATTCTTTGTCTTTCCAGTCATATGCTGTGTGTTGACCTATGCTCCACTGTGTGTTATACCATTTTTAAACCACAAGGTCTGCACAATCTGTATGCATGGTCTTAGTGTTTCCCCCGGGCGCTTATGAGCTAATTTCTCTTCCCTTGCACATCTAAATTAAAATTAGGCATGGCTTTTGTGTGACTAATGTGTGCTGAGTTGAAATAGCAGATGTAATATGTCTAATCTGTGTGGTCCTACCTCTTGTTGGCGGGTTGTTATGGTAATCCAGAGTTTGGGCTACAACTGTCAGCAGTGGCTCTCCAACATGGTCTGGGCTCTCAGGGACAGCAACCGGCTACCTCTTATTTAAACTCTTGACTCAAGTGAACAGGATGCCTGTCATACCTGTGTACGTAATATGAGTTCCCTGTACAATGCTGCTTAAAATGAGCCGGTCGAGCACAATGAATCTCAACTGTACCTCCCAGTAACCGACTGACTGGCCCCTGTGTGGGCCCAGCGCGGTGTTTGCTGCTTGCATCTTGCTTCACATCCACAGAGGAATTCAGAAGCAGCCAGTTTTCTTTCAAACAGCTCTTTTTGTTGGTTTGAGAATGAGAACTTGATTGCCACCACTGTAAGCGCTATGACAGGAAAACATTGCTGCATTATGCCACAAGGTGTCCCTGTAGCCTTAGAAACTAAAGACAAATAAATTGGCTTTTCCTCCTTTGGAAAGCAGATTATTGGCATCATCAGTTCTGTAATTAACATGGAGTGCCTTCAAGTAACAATTGTAAATATAATAAAGTAAAAAGTATAAATGTCAGCTGGTGTTAAAATCTATTAATTGGTGTACTAAGGAATAAAACATCCATGAAAATCATGGGTAAAACCTGGCATGTCCTAAATAGGTGAACGAGAGGTCACCCATTTATTGAACAGACATAATTCTGATTTGTAAGTATATGATCAGAAAATGCACTATTTAAAATGAATGACAGGTAAAAATTACTGTGTAGTATAATAGGTAAATTTATCACACCAGAGGGTCAACAGAGGGTTCAGCGTCGATGAACGCTGTAAACTTGAATGAAAAAACTGTCTGTAAGAGTCCCCTAAAATTTAATACTTCTTAGACATGCACTGCAGTTTATGTTTGCATGTTCTTATTTTCCATTTCTTTTTTGTGCATAAATGGTTACGCTACAAATGCAAGACCTGTGACATTTTTATATTTTTACACCAGACTCAGTACATGAAGTCTATTAAGCTGGTTTGTGATGCTAGTGAGGTTGTATTTTCTGTGTTTCAGCTACACAGTGTCGGTGTGGTCAGCTGGGGGATTTCCTATCGCAGACCATTTGATAAGCCATCTTGGCCATAACCATTACTCATATCCCTCTTGTGTGTGACTATAAACGTCATTCCCTTTCAGCAATAGCCGACTGCTAGGAGACTACACCATTTACCACCCCACTTCTGCCTCCTCCAAGCTCTCTTCCCTCCAGGGTTGGTCAACCTCGGCCTAATGACTTTAACTTCAGTCATGGAGATGGCCATGCTCAGAGAGGTTACAAGACAATCTCCCTGCAGAACTCCAGAGCTGCTCCCTGCCTCTTACCCTGAAAGCTACTCCTTTAACTACACCCTGGCCTCGGATTTAAACCTGAAAAAAAGACTAACTCCCTTCACAAACATTAAGGGGGAAAAAAAGGAAAACACCATGCACCAATATAGCAGGATCACAGGGATAACACAAGGGCAAATGGTATGGCGTTTGTGTATTTGAGGTTAAGCCTAAACATAGCCACAGAAGAACTGCAGACTAT
>OMKZ01051831.1:0-13145 GCA_900302535.1 Neoniphon sammara | reverse complement strand
TAGAAGGAAAACAAAAAGAGGAGGAACAATTCAATCAAGAACCCATGAGATTTAACACTTAATGAAATTCAGTCCATTTCTGAAGTGTGAGGTCAGTGGAAAAACTTTGGCTTCAGAGTGGACAAAACTTATTTTACTGCGTTTATTCCTCAGTTTGTAATGATTATTATTGAGAGATTTATTCATTTTTAGAGATGTACAACATTCAGTGATTGATGCTGACATAAAGGTCTTATTTCAAACAGCATGGACTCAATGTCAAGTGACTGCAAAGATGATGGAAAGAGAGAGGAGCAACATGCATACACACACACACACACACACACAGGACCTGGAAGTGTGGCTAGGCTGAGATTCCCACAGAGATGAGTGGGAAGCAGTTGAGTGATTATAAAAATTGAAGAGAAGCCAAACACAGACAGACAAATTTATGCGCTTATGGATAAATATAACACACTCACACACTCACTCACTCACACACACACACACATACATACACGCGGGACAGATTACAGGTCACCGAGGCCACAGAGGCGAAGCATGACTAAGCAATTCCCCCCTAACAATGACTCATGATCTATGGGATGCGAGTGAATCAGGCCCTCCTACACACAGTGCACACAAACACAACACAATGAGGGGAGAGAGAGAGAGAGAGAAAGAGAGAGAGAAATCATTAACTCAAGAACAGCTAGGGAAAAAAAGTTCATTTCTGTGTCACTGCTACAACAAGTGAAAATGAGACCAGTGCACATGTTCTTCTTCTTCTTCTTCTTTTTTTTTATTCTACTCTTCCACAGTGTGGCATGAATTAAATACAATGGGTGACTTAAAATACATCGATGTAACAAGGGCTCTTCTGACATCCATTACACTTGACCCCTCAGACTGTCCCCTGGTTATAATGGGATGAGGCATATCCTGTCATTTGACTAAAGACAGGCTGTCTGCATGCGCGCACGTGTGTGTGTGTGTGTGTGTGTGTGTGTGTGTGTGTGTGTGTGTGTGTGTGTGTGAGAGAGAGAGAGAGAGAGAGAGATAGAAAGGATGGACAATTATATGGGGTGTACAAAGATGATGGAGGGAGTCAGAAATGGCCCTATTATTTTAGGGGTCTCAGGGGAGGCACCAAACACAACATAAATACTACACAGAGCCACAGGAAAACCATATGGTATACACACACACACACACACACAATATGTTTCTCTATATCTTCCTGCATCTCTCTCTCTCTCTTTCTCTCTCTCTCTCACACACACAGACAGGCCACAAAAATACCCAGAAGAAGATTTTTTTTTCCCTTTTCCCCCTGCTCCCCTCTGCCAGCACCACTGTGCCCTATAAATAACTGTAACAATAACTTCCCAGAAAGGCCATGTTTAGTGTTTGGCATCTGAAGGTCTCCCAGGGGCGCTGTGGGGAACCACTGCAGGGAGAAAGGTGGTGTGTGTGTGTGTGTGTGTGTGTGTGTGTGTGTGTGCAGAGAGAGAAAGAGAGAGAGAGAGAGAGGGAGGGAGAATACATGAATGCGGAGCGAGTGTGAGTGGGGAAGAAGGGTACATGAGGGTATTTTGCCCTCAGGCCTTTTGAATTTTTCAGGATGTGTACAGTATTTGTTATTGCTGGAGAAGTTTGTTTTCACACGTCACTGGTGACTGTCACTGTCCTTGTCAAACAACTCAGGAGAAGACGGACTCTAATGGGCCTTTAGAGAGCAAGGGAATTAGTCTCTTGACATACTGCTCCAAATCTGCCTCAAGACACACACACACACACACACACACACCCGGAGCCACAAAGGAGCATGGGGTAGTCACAGCAGAGCTCTGCCACCCAACCTGAGCCTGAGGGGCCCCCAGTCCTTGTGGAAGCTTCAGGCCGGGTTTGACCTAATTTTCTAATCCAGAGCTCAGACTTGGGTCGGGCTCGGTGGATCTTTGGCTGATTAAATTTTAGGTTTATGTATTTTATTCCTGACATCACACAGCAGCACACATGTGGCGTGTGCTGTGGGCTGCTCTTATCTAAACTCTCACCCTTTCCTTACTGAGCAAAGACATAGGTTCAAATCCCAAGACGTCAAGCATCCGCCCTGCTGAAGTGCCCTTGACTAAGACACTGAACCCCTTCCAGCTCCAGGAGTGCTGTGCTGTACCTGACCTTTGACCTCTGTGTGAAGCCAGGCAAGATGAAAGACTATTTCTCCTGTGACAATAAGTCATATTGACTTATTGTCACATATTTGTCTGTCACTGCTGTCCACAGACTATAACTTGGTAAGAATTAATAATGTGTGATGCTGCCATGCCATGCGGCGTGGATTCACTACATTTATTTAGATATGTGGTGTAACTATACTGCAGTTGATTACCTAGACTATTCCATTAAATACTGCTGATGGTTTTAGGAAAGAAAGATGCTGTTTATGTCAACTCTGCTGGCAAGGCACTATGAACACACACCGCTGTCAACACAAGAACACAATGTCCTCTGGATGAAGGTCTAGTACATATTAAAGCTTACCAGGGTGATCAAATTAATACAAGCATGCATACACATGTGCCTCCATCTCCAGTGTCTCTCTCTCTCTCGCTCTCTCTCTCTCGCTCTCTCTGTCTGCACACAGGCTTCAGGCTTCATCACATTCAGTCAGGATTTCTTATTAACTTAGCTGTTTGACTACATGGTTAAATAAGTTCAATAAATAAATGAATGAAAATTTGCCCTTACACAATTTCTAAAGAGCATTTAGAAATGAATCCATGTGTTAATCCAGTTTTTGTTATTTGCTCTGCTTAAGTGTGTGTCAGCCCCGTGTTTGATTACTTAAATAAGCTTAAAAGTATCAGTTTGTTTGTGTGTGTGTGTGTGTGTGTACATGTGTGTGTGTGTGTGTGTGACAATGAGATGAAACAAGACAGGAACTTCCCACAAGACAGAACATTCCTCTGTTCTGTCCTAGTGGTCTTTATTAGATTACACAACATACACACATGCACACACACACACACACACACACACACACACACACACACACACACACACACACACACACACGCGCGCACACACACACACACACACAGAGAGAGAGAGGAACGTGGTGAAATAATGCCAGGAATGCTAGTTTCATTTTGGTAGCAGGGTTGCCATGGTAACTCCAGCTGAGGGGCTGGCCAGTAGTTGAGCTGGAGTGAAGATCACCTCAGTCCAGTCTGAGTCAAACCTGAGAGTGAGCAGTTGAGTCTCATCCAAATTAACCCTTCGGTGGCCAGAAACAGAAAGTTACGCAACTTCCTGTTGAATTATAAAGGCGGTGACGACCCCAGGAGCTTTGACACACTCAGTTTGATCCGGCAGCAGCGGTCAAATCTGGATATTCCCGAGAGATTTCTGATTGATTCTGCTTTATTCTTTTATCGGCTTTATTTAGTATTTAGAACGCTGAGATGACAGCAGTAGGCAGCAGCTTTGGTCAAGTTGAAATAAAGACTTAACTTTATTTTAAAAAATCGAATTGCTCACAGTGACAGAGGCCGGTGAGGAGAGGCTAATGCAAGAGGGTCTGACAAAGAAATTCAGAAAATGGGAAAAAAAAAAATCAGCGATGAACGGCGTCTTGTTTAATGGTGAGGACAGTTGTGTGACAGAGCAGCTACAACCACACTGATCGCTCAACTGCTGACAAACATAATTTCCAAACATGAATCTGTCACGTCAAACAGACCCACTGACTAAATGACTTGGCCTTCATGTGGATATGTCTTATTTCATAGCACACCACTCACTTGTGTAAGTCCCACTTTACTTTTAATTTACTTTACCGACCTGACGGCACAAAGTGGAATGTGAATGGCTCTATCATCATCATCATTTACAGGCATAATTAACCATCATTTCACGCTAAACAATAATAAATAATGCTTGTGTCTATAATCTCCTCAGTGAAATGCTTTGTCCCCTTTCACACATATTTCCATTCAAACCCAAGTGGTCACCTATTTCTCAACGTTGTAGTTTTACCTGTATCCTGTTGTAATCAGATTAGGTTTACAACCCCAGTCCTGGGAATGAGAAGGCCTAAAGAGCAGGGCTCCGATGATCTAATTGAACCAGCTGATAACAGTCCAGCTAGAATCTGTTTAGAGAGACAGACCTGTATTCAGCTGTCTCTCTCTCTTCAGTCACTGGCCCGGCTTGTTCACTTTGAGAAGCAAGAGACACAGAGTGGCTGAGCTTGTCACGCTGTAAGGATGCCATGGAAGTGCATGGCATTTCTCTCTCTCTCTCGTTCTCTTGCTCTCTCTCACTCTCTCTCTCTTCCTCACACACACACACACACACACACACACACAGAAGGGCTTAAAGTTCTAGCCTGTGGCACAGTGATGGTTTTGCTTGGCTAAAAAAACAAAGGATGGCTCTCTCTGATCATTTTGATTGGCTCAGAGGGTTTTGTCCCTCTCTTATTATGACTTGGAGGGGATCTGAGAGAGCGTCTTAAAGTGTGTGTGTGTGTGTGTGTGTGTGTGTGTGTGTGTGTGTGTCTTATTAGGCTCAGAGCATATCCGAACAGACGTGTGTGTGTGTGTGTGTGTGTCTGTGTGCGAGGACAGCATGTTCTCTTGTGTCCCTTAGAGAGACTGTGGTGTTTTAATAAAGGCTTGGAGATGGAGGGGGTCCATAAGGTAACGCAGTCCCCAGAACAGCAGCCAAACGTTACATCACGACATTAAGGACAAGGCAGACCAGAGACAGAGCGCAGACAGCTCATTTTAGACCTTTGTCTCATGTCACGCTGTTTTACTTGACTCATTATTTTAGCTGCAGCCCAGTAGCATAGATTTAAGATTCAAGATGTTTTATTATAACTCCAATACACTGTACATGCAAAGGAACTAAGTGTAAAAGCATCAAAAATATAAAAGTAAAAAAGGTGACCAGGTGGACCCTAAGTGGCAGCAGTTCACTGATGTAATATAAGTAAATATAGTAGTAAATATAGTATAGTATAATGTAATACCATATAATATGCAATAATATTACATAATGCAACATAATATGATATAATATAAAGTGCAACTGAGTCTTGATTGTACATTGTTCTGTGTGCTGTCATAAAGTGTCTGAATAATAAAGCAATGGGATCAATAAAGTAATGCAACGACCAATAAAACCAGCAGCTCTGTTGCATCCCTGTTTCCTGTTTTCTCCAGTGAAGCACCAAACCAGTCCAGGCAAGACTAACCAGTAGAAATCCGCAGTTTAAAACTTTCATTTTTACTGTTTTTATTCTTTACTGTTTACCCAGGGGTTCATTTCTCATTTACTGCTCCTACTGCTCCTCGGTTTTTATGCTGCCCCTCTCGTTTTATTTGTGCACAACTGTAAAACTGTCTCTTCAGTTTAATGGCTCGCTCGTGACACTGCCAGTGCCACGGTTTGGGGTTTGAGTCCCACTGAGGGAAATCAAACGCCATACAAAGAGCTCTATTCTAAAACTCTATATATTCATTATGGCTGAAAAACACTTTTTCCTTCATTCAGCATCTTTACAAAACAGTCTGTGGCAGTGTTATTTTGTCAAACAAGGACTTAAATTACTTTTTATTCCCTTAAAGCACTAAAATGGCTTTCAATTTTCTGCATCAATCATTCTGTTTTTGATTATTTTTTTAAAGACTTTGGACATTTCTTTTTGGTGGACAGTTTAACACACTTTGTTAAATTGGTTTTCAGGTGGTTTTTTTAGGTATATTAACATACTGGACACCTCAGACATGATGAGCTAAATAAAAAAAAAAAAAATTTTCTCTAAAAACAGAGTAGAATATAGTGGGTATGACTGAATTTTAAGATCCTGAGTATTAGCACAAAAGGAGCATTTCCAATATAAAACTGCTGTTATCATCCTTCAAAAACCCATATAAGTCAAGCACTAATCTTTAATTATTTCCCTGAAGGCAGCGGTGATGGATACAAACCCCCCCACCCCCCGACAGCTGTATCCCCTGGCAACAGCAGCAACAGGCAGCGCTGCTTTGCCAGATCACATCCCCGTCACCTATGCCTTCCTCTATTCATCTATTTTTAAACGTATGCAGTGTCTTCCCTAATCCTTCAAAGTGCGAGCGATCCCGGGGTTTTCACCTTTTGTTTCTGTTTCTATTCAGGGTGACGCGGCCTGAAGGTTTGGGAAGCCGAGCGCCACAGGTCTCCTGCTTCACTGCTGCTTCTGCCTTTCAACAGCCTTATGTAATCCTGACGCAGATATAGACTAGGGCACATGCTTGGTGTGTGTGTGTGTGTGTGTGTTCCCTAATGGTCATTTGTCGACCACAGACGGCTGACCTACTCTACACTGGTCAATGGGCTTCTCCCTCCCTCTCTTTCTCACACACACATGCACACACACGTGCCCACACTATTGATCCATCTCCCAACCTCTCCATCATCATCATCATTATCATCACCTCTTACTCTCTTCTCCTCTCCAAACTTTTTTTTCCTTCCCTTCTCCTTCCTGCCTCTCCTCACTTATGCGAGACAGGAGGAATGACACATTTGTCTTTTGAACAGGGCTGTCAAATTAACGCATTAATTTAGATCAATTAATTATAAAAATAACGTAAATTAACTCATAATTTAAAGATCTGTTGTGGCCGCATTTTAGGCTAACAGATTATGGCTTATGTTCAATGAAAAAAAGAAATGAAATTGGAAAAATTGTTATCGATTGACAGCCCTGATTCCCTGATGAAGTTCATTTTGATGACTCTTCTATGTTACCAATTAAGCATTTATAAATTGCCTGCAACACTTTTTTTTTTCTGCCCCGCCCCCATCCCACCCCAGGCATTTCTGTAGATACTTTTGCATCTATTCCCATCTACTTTGATCCTTCCTTCCTCTTCCTCTCTTCCTTTCTCCTTTCATCTTGCTGTCCCCTTTCTCCCCTCCTATTTCCTTCCTTCTAAACCCCTCCTTCCCCCCATACACATATGTACACACACACACACACACACACACACACACACACATAAACACATGCACGCTCACGCACATTTGGAGACAGTTAAGTAAGTGGATACATAAATGGATTAACAGGCTGGGCAGTGAGATTAGCAAAACTACAGCGACTGGGTTATGTCTACCCATGTGTGTTTATGTGTGGGTGTGCACATAATCCACAGACATACTGATCCTGCCTCTGCACACACATCCATAACAAGAGTGCGGGGTAAACAATGCACACGCACAAGGAAAGGATGCTGCAATTACCAGCTATCTGCCACAAAAACGACACAAAACCAGACGAGGTGCTAAACGTTAAGACCATCAAAATGCCAGGCGAGAGGAGAGGACTGAGTTCACCGATTTGTGAACTTTTAGGAGTGAATACGGACAAACACAGGCAGGCTGCTGAGGTGTGTGAGTGCTGAAGACAATAGGTGCTGGAGCTTATCGTGTGATTCACTCAGCTCTAATTGCATTAGCGAGAGAGAGAGAGAGAGAGAGAGAGAGAGAGAGAGAGAGAGAGATGATCCTACAAAGAGAGAGACACATTATCCTAGGGAGATAGATCCAAAAAAAAGGTAGAGCAACAGTAAATAAGGCCGTACAGAGAGATACAGAACAAGAGAGAGAGTGGCAGAAAGAGAGTTAAAAGAGAGACAAGGGAAAGACAAAGGCAGAAGTAGAATGAGGGAGGGAAAAGTGGATATGCATGGAATGGAGGGATTAAGAGAGAGAGAGAGAGGGGGAAAGGGAAAGGCAGAGACGAGGCTGGATCGAGTCAAATCGATGTAAACACGGCATGGCAGGTGATACCGTCCTGGATACGCAGCCAAGGTGCATCACAGTGACCACAAGCACAGACGCACACACCTACAGAGAGGTGTAAACAAACATACCCAGACACACACACATACAAAAATCGATCATCTGCAAAACAACAACAACAACAAACAAAAAAACAACAACACCAGTCTACCTCTCCATTAGACGGGGGGTTTCCAGCACAAAGTCCATTCCCATTCACGTTCCCATTGGGATTCCCATTCCCGTTGTTGTTTCGGAACCGATCCACAGCATCCCTGTCCATCAATTCTTCTCCTCCGCCGTCTCTCTCTCCTCCTCCTCCTCCTCCTTCATCCCCTGTGTTTTCTCCATTCTCATTCATTTCCTCCAGAGCAATGCTGAACTGGGCCAGGGTTCGAACCATCTGCAGCATACGGAACGGTCCGTGTGCCCGCGCACACTCTCACCTTCGCACATAGACACACGAACGCACTGGAAAACACCTGCCGCGCTTATTCGCTTGTTGCCTCACGCAAACTTGGTCTCCATATCGGCGAAATGACACCAGGAGCGATGGAAAAAAAACGCACACACACACCTGAGGGTCCAGGAGAGGGATGGAGAGAGGAGGAATCACCAGTCTCCTTCTGTCTTATTCATAACATGAGATGACCATGTTGTTGCCAGTTGTTTTTCCTGTCCTGCCTTCTTCCCTCTCTTCTCCGGAAGCAAATGCTGATCTCTCAATAATTAAATCCGTCTGAATGCAACCTCTAGCTGTCATATAGGAGAGTGTGTCGGCTCTGCTCCTGCGTAAATTCAGTCTTTGTCTGTGTGTGAGAGAGTGCGTGCGTTCTGTAGCAGGTAGGCTTGGCTCCGCAGCTTCTCAGAGAGAGTGTGTGTGTGTGTGTGTGTGTGAAAGAGATGCAGCACGCACGGTATGTGAACGCAAGCGCACACTTCAGCGTGCCTGCACGGGTGTCTGAGCTGTTTCTGCTGCGTGGATCATGTAAGGAAGATGTGGGTGCATGTCGCAGTGTGTGTGTGTGTGTGTGTGTGTGTGTGTGTGGAGCACGGAGAGATACAGAGTTTGTGTGCGTTGGTGTGTGTGTGTGTGTGTGTTGTGGCCCTCCCCCTGGGTGTGTATAATGAAAGACAGCAGGCAGGGCAGACGCTCACCGCTCGGTCAGACTCTACCAATCCCTCCACAAGCCGCTGATTGAATTTGAGAGATGGGAGGAGGGAGAGACAGACCCGGCGAACAGAGCTCAGAGCCATCCATCCATATATACATCGATCTGTCCATCCAACTATCCATACATGCTTCAGTGCATTTATCTAGGGCTGGGCAATATGGACAAAATTAATTATCACACTACCTATGACCAAATACTACAAAATCAATAGTTATTATAGGGTTGACTATTGGTGCTTTCATAAGATATTCCATACAAGAGTTTCCTGATTAACTATTATTAGTAATGTAGATATGATGACCAAGCAGGTAAAGGCAAATAATAAAACAGCTAGAATAGTCTAATAAGTTCAGAAAATTGCATCCATTTACCATAATACAGGCTGGAAACACTTATATCATTTTGTTACAACATCTAAAATTCCTGATGATATCTAGTCTCATATCATGATGTCAATATAATATCGATATACTGCACAGCACTACATCTGTGTGAATCTAAAGTAAGCACAGAACTATAATGGAAAGAAAGGCTCCCCCTTAGTGAAAAGTATCAAAACCGAATCTCATGCACAGTACACTATCACTGTTCTGATGGCTTTATTCTCTTAAGTTCTCTGGTACCCGCTGCAGAGTACATCAGCCAAATGTTCCATTCAGAAACACTGATTTGAATGTGAACACCCTTTCTGCCCATTCCAGTTCTATGCAGGGAGATTTAAGAGAGCACTGAATGGAAGCAGCTAGGCAACGCTCGCAGATAACCATGACAACAGTGAGCAAAGGATGGAGCTTTAACAATTCATAAAGCATGAGCACCCCCAGCAACATGCAGCAAGTGAGTGTGCATGCACATATGTATGTATGCATGCAAACACAAACACACACAAAACACACACACACACACACACACACACACACAGACTGCCAAGAATGTGTGCAACCAGAGCATAAAGACACCAGAACTAATCATAACTCATAAGCCTGACAGGAAAAATTATTGTGTGTGTGGTGTGTGTGTGTGTGTGTGTGTGTGTGCGCGCGCACTGGCCCAATAGCATGCATTCTCTGAGAGTTTTTGTGAATATAGCAAACTAAAATGCAGTTTTAATGAAAAAGTGTCAGATGTGAGAGATAGCGCAGCATGTGGGCTGGAGCTGAACGTAGAGAAACATTTACAGGCAGAGTGATAACTGGAAGCAGAATTAGCTTCAAGGAAACTGCGTACCATGAAAAAGAAGCTCCCCGATACAAAGACTTGAATCATCAAAGAGCAACATGGCAAGTCTTGCTGTGCTGCAGTGCACACAGAGATTTGATGGTATGACACGTTGATTTACTCCTACAGATTTTGCTAATATGACTCCAGTGAAATATCAAATAAAAGCCCCACTAGAAAAAGTGAAATAAAAATCACTTGTACTGAGGTTCATAAAACAGAGACCTACTCTAGATGAAATGGAAGACGCTCCAATGGATCTTTTTTGTTTTGACATTTTCATTTTCTAGTTTCATTGTTTAACTGACCATCATCATATGGCCTTTCATTAATGGCCTTAAAATAAAATAAGCTAAATAAAACATATAATCTTGCACTGCACTTTGATTATATTTATGCAGTGTCATGACGGGCAGTATTTTACTCATATTTCCAGCCATCTCAACAAAGAATAATAATTCCCACTCTTTTATACAACAGTGTTATTGTGTCAGTACAAATTCTTCAGAATATGTGAGTAACTATTTTTATGTGACTAAGACAAAACCATAGCTTAACACCATGAACAAATAAGAGATTAAAATAATTTGGCACTTTCCTCACCGGAAACACGACTGCATTTTACAAAAGTTAAGCCGAGCTGCGTGGTGCGAGGTGACGCTTTTTATTTTTTCAGCCAGTGTGAACCAGAATAGACTCGGCCCTTTCTGTCCAACAGAGATCAGATGGTGACAACAGGAAAGGTCAGGAAAGGACATTTAAAGGTCAAGCTTATGGCAGGAAATTGGTCTTTAATCCTTGTTGCCATAGAGATAATGGAGGGGTTTGAAGGTCTGGTGACAGAGATCAGAGATGACAATCTCTCATGCACGCTTTGAAGTGGAGCAGGGCAAAATTAAAAATATATATACTCTCTTTCTCTCTCTTACAACAGACCTCAACTCTCTCACACACACACACACACAGGTTTGCTTGAATACATGCGGGCGCTTACAAACACACACAACGGCAGCATTGAAACTGTGCTGGAATGCGCTCATTCACACAGACAGGAACATAAACCCACACGGGTTTACGATGTCTTTTAAAAAACTGCAGTGAGTCACTGAGAGGGCGAGAGAGAAAAGGACCAAGTCAGAGAGAGAGGGCTGGATGGATATTTGGATAGCGGATCCTGCCACATTGATCGTCACCATGCAACAAGGCTGCAACAAGTTATTTTCACTGTCAATTACGCTATTGATTATTTCTTCAATTAACTGATTTATGATTTAGTCTGTAAAGTGTCCAAAAACGTGGCAAATGCTCATGAGAAGGTACCAAGTTACTTCAAATAGCTTCCTTAAGTGCATTTTATATTTCAATGAGAAGCGTCTCTGCCTGTAAGCTGACTCTGTTTGATTTGCATTTGGGGTTGAAAAGGGTCGTCACTTTGCTCAACAATCTCCAAGTTTGTGTCACGTCCACCTGATGTCACACTCTGATCGTACGGTGATATCTGTGTACAGGAATTCAGCAATATGCGCATCAACTATAAAATCAATGTATAACTTCAATATAAGCGACACCCTGTTGTTTACATTTCCACTTTACATCACATTTACGTTAAGTTTGACTATAAAATTCACTTGGGTCTGATCAGCAGGCAAAAACAACAAAATATTAATTTTAAAATGATATGAATGGAGATGAATAAGAAAACCTCAGCATTTGTGAGGCTATTACCAGAATGTGTCAATACTTGAGAAATGGCGATCACAATTAATTATCAAAATTACAATCGATTGATTTTCTGCATATTGACTAATCATTTCAGTACTATCATACATAGATAAGTGAATCTCTCCCTGCTACTCTTCAAAACATGGAACTGCTTACAAATGTTGATGAGTGTGTGTGTGTGTGTGTGAGTAAAGGTTAGCAGATAAGGATGACTGAAAAAGAGGCAGCAGTAACAGCTGCGCGTGGCTAAGTGTCTATTTAAATCAGCACTACCTTCATTAAGGCTGTTCTGAGTGCTGGATTTTCGTCATTGTTTTAGTCATTTTCAGCCCATGGGACTTTGTCACATTGTGGGTGACAGTGTGTGCGTGGGCTTTGCAAACCAAATCAGCTCTTACTTTGGCGGATTTAAAAAAGGCGTATTTGGGCACTGCAAGCAATCCTCATTGAAATGGATGAGTATGAGCCCCATGTTAGCAAAGGGCCTTGCTGCTGCTTTGCCAATTCATCCGTTTATTCACCAAATACCCAGATGTGCCATGTAAATTAAAATGAAAAAGGTAAAATGTTAAACAAATAAAGTTTGGCTAAATTCAAAAGTCTGTCCAACTCCCCCGGGCCTGACGCTTTGAAGCTCTTTCCAAAAGAAGGGAGGGAAAGAGTAGAGATGACTCACTCTGTCTCTCTGTGTGCATCTCCATATTCCCTTCTCCATCCTTTCTCTCCAACTCCCAGTCACTCAACTTTTCTTTTTCTTCATTTGACATCACTTCCTTTCAGAGAAAAGCATTCCGTCTGAAGGACAGCGCCATTAAATGTCACGTCTCCTGTCCAAAGTGAGGATGAAGACGCCTGACCGTATAAGTGTTCAGGCTCCCAGTGACCCATTAAGCAAAGTGGGAGTGCACCAGCTGTGACCTGCATCCAACCAAATCAGCATCCCTGACCTAGCATCTCGTTTCCATGGCAACTTTACAAGGCCCACATCCTGAGTGTTTCCTGTTTAGTGCTGTTGGACCAATGTGGTTGCTAGGTAGTGAAGAGGAAAGGGGCCGTGTGTGTGTGTGTGTGTGTATGAGCGTGTGTGTGTGCGTGCGAGAGAGAGAGAGAGAGAGAGAGAGAGAGTTTGTAAGGAAAAGTGGGCAGCTTGGGGATGGTGAGCGCTCCCTGAATGAGTTAGCAGCTCATAGCTGAATGACCCAGATTTCC